>PVLA01014347.1:0-31064 GCA_004027455.1 Hydrochoerus hydrochaeris | reverse complement strand
GCCAATCTTCCTTTCTAATAATAGTTACATCAGCACCTGTATCTATAAGCCCTGAGAAGCTTTTTCCATTAAGCTGTAAGGTCATGAGGGGCTTGTCTTTGGAAATGAGTTGGGCCCAATATATATCTGAAGACCCAAGTGATGAGTCTCCCCTATAGGAAGCCATGGTTGTATTGGGAGTTTTAACTAAGGGCAGCAGCACCAGTTGGGCAATACGTTGTCCCTGAGTGATGGAAACCAGGCCAGAAACAGAGGATTCTGTAACAGTAATTTCCCCAGTATAATCATTATCTATGATTCCTGGGACAACTTGTAAACCTTTTAGTATTGTGCTACCACGTCCAAGAATTAGCCCACATTTGTCATTGGGGAGAGGGCCAAAAACCCCAGTAGGGATGGCCTGTGCGCCCATGTCAGAAGTTAATATTGTGTTGGAGGTGGAACAGAGGTCCAGTCCTGCACTTCCTGGTGTGGCGCGGAGGAGGTCTGAAATGGATTGTTTTGCATTGGGTTGTTTTATGCTGGGACAAACCTTATAGCCCCTGGGGCTTGTCCTTGATTGGGGGTCTGGGGCTGACCCAGAATCCCATTTCCCTGTTGGGGGAGGGGATTACCTTCCTTGTCAAATTTGGATTTGCATTCTCTAGCCCAATGATATCCCTTTTTGCATTTTGGACATAGGCTATTAGGATTTTTCATTTGTTTAGCATTTGGAGACTGTGGGGCTTTGGGGCAATCCCTGACAAAATGTCCTATTTGGTCGCAGTTGAAGCATTTAGCATTGTTGGTTTTTCTCCTTGTTTATGTGTGAGAAGAACCTCTCTTACGGCTACAGCCATAACTTGGGCATGATGATGGGCGGGGCCTTTGTCAGCGCACAAGCGGATGTAACCTGAGAGGTCCTCTTTTGTTTTGTGTGGCCTGATTGCAGCCTGGCAGGCAGATGTTGCATTTTCATATGCCAATTGTTTGATTAGGGCAGAATTACTCTCAGGGGAGCTGAAGAGGCGCTCAGCTGCCGGTAAAAGGTGATCAACAAAATCACAGAAGGGTTCTTCTGGTCTCTGTCTAATATTAGTAAGAGAGGAGGTAACCTCTCCACTAGGGGGGAGCTTTCTCCATGCCCTGTAGGCAGCTGCATTAATCTATGCGAAAAGGCCGGGGTCATATTGCATTTGGGCTTCTTTAGAATTAAAGTCTCCAGTTCCCGCTAACATGGGGAAGGTCCAAGGATTTTGTTGTCTATTGGCATTATCTCTTGCTATAAGTTCACATTGGTCCTTGAATTCAGATTTCCAAAGTAAATAGTGGCCTCCAGATAGAGAGGCTTTAGTTAAATCTTTCCACTCATTTGGTATAATCCAACCCTGTGTCATGGAATCTAGGACAGCAAGGGTGAAGGTAGCTATGGGACCATATTGGGTAACTGCTGTTTTTAATTCTTTTAGGGCAGCTACTGTGAAAGGTGCATGGGCCCTGATGACCTGTGGGGCAGGTGGCGTGGCGCGGCGCCATCCTGTGCCTTGCCATTATGTGGGGTGCCATTTTGTGGGGGCAGGGTTGTTTCCATTACCAGAAACGCCATGGCAGTGGTGCCCTGTGGTGGGCTGGGCGTAGGTGCCATTTTAGGTGTGGAGCTTGGGGGGTCTATGTCTAAGGATTGGAGTTGTAAGATGAGCTGTTGTTTTTTTTAAGTTTAAGTTGTAGTTGTAAGTCTTGAATTTCGGCTTTTAAATTTGAAAGGGCAGAGGAGGGATTAGGCGGTTCTTGGGGGGCAGATGAGAGTTTATTAGGTAGTACAGGGGCCACAAAAGGTGGATCATGATACTGAGCGGCCTCTTCTGCTAATTGTGACCAATCAACCTCCTGGAAATCGGAAAGGTCAGGATACATAAGCTGATATGGAGGAGGGCACGTGGCAGCGCCATTTTGAGTATCGGGCAGGGCGGTGCCATTTTGAATATCAAGCAGGGTGGCGCCATTTTCAATATCGGGCAGGGCAGCACCATTTTCAATATCGGGCAGGGTGGTGCCATTTTGAATATCGGGCAGGGTGGCGCCATTTTGAATGTCGGGCAGGGCAGCGCCATTTTTGGAGTCCTCGTGTCCTCCAGAAAGAGAAGGTGGCAGTAAATCGCCATCTTGCAGTGCCTCTGGGATATCAAGGATCACAGAGCTAGGGTGACTGGGCACACTGGATGTGTCTGATGGTGGCTTTGGGGAAGGATTGAGGGAGGAGCGTAATGCAGCCTCACCCTGGGTTAGTGTCTCATCAATTTGGGGGTCTGCATGATGTTGAGTCAGTAATTCAGAAATTAAAGACCAATATGGAAAAGAGGTTACTGGTACCTTCTCAGGACCAAAAACTCTATAGTAATCTTTAAGAGCATCACCTACTCTTTCCCATTGTTTAGTATCAATGGAGCCCTCTGGAGGGAACCAGGGGCACACCTTATGTATAAATTGAAAATACTGCAATAAATCTTTGGTTTTAACCTTTATCCCTCTCGCTTTGAGGGCCTTACTAAGGCCAGCAATGACCAATTCGTGTTCACTTAAGACTTGACCCATGCCGAATACGTTCACTTACTGTGATTCGGATGAGACGTCAGGCAGTCGTCTGTACAGATCACAGGGACGGAGTCCCTCGGTTACCCTGGCCATGGCTTTTCCTCTGTGAACAATTGATCCCTCATTGACTTCCTCGTATTGGGGCCCTCACATTGGGTGCCACTTGATCCTTCCTGCGGATCAATCTGTGAGTTTCCCCTGGAGGAAGGAAAACGGGGCGGGGGCTGGGTAAAGAGTGAGAGACGGAGACAAGTTGAAGGTTTCCAATCAAGCCTCGTTTATTGAAAAAATGTTCCTGGCTTATAAAGAAGCGGAGGCGGGAAGTTATGGATAGGTGGCTGTCATTTCCTGGGTCAGGCAGGAGAGGATCCTGGGAAATGTAGGCCAACGCACCGGATGCCTGCAGGAGAGAGAGATGGAGTGGCAGCTGTGAAGCTATCATGCCACTCCCTACAAGAAAGCACACATAGATTTCTTACTCACTAAACAAATATATTTCATACAATAACAAAATGTGTGCTTAATCAAGGCCAGTAGATGTAAATCAAGTTTTAATTGTCAGGGTCAAACTTAGAGAGAAGCCAACTTTTGATCATTTTATATATCTAAGGTCTAGACATGTATTGTATAAAACACTGCACCCCTTGGTTACTTTGTATGAATTAAACTTGTGTAGTCTTAACTTTATAAACTTCATTTTAAAGCTTAGACTTGCAGCATATCTTGTTTTTAGATATATAGGTTATGCCATAAACTAAGATAGTAGTTGTTTATTTTGCCACTCATGAAGTGATTACTGAAAATATCTTAAAAATTAGCATTTAATTTAATCCTTAAAATTCAGTGTTAGTAAGCAAATGTCTAACAGTAGAAAAACACAAGAAACTATCTTAGTATAATATTATAATATAGACTTTAGGTTTTTTTTTCTCATTTTGCAAGTTTAGCAAAGAACATCTTAATATCTTAAGAAAACCTTATTGCATTAGACATGGAAAGTTTAATCTTTTAATTCTACCCAAATTAATATAATATATTTAATAACATTTGTTGGATTATGCCACCAAAAGACCCTGGGAGAAAAACCAAAATTCTCCCATTGGTGGAGAAAACTGAATAAATTGATTCAGGAGTTGAGTTTTCTACCACAGAAAGCAGTTTTGTTCATCAGTTTAACTAAACCCAAGGTATCTCCACTTACTTACCTTAACACTTACTTTAGGCAACTCACAAGAAAAAAATCACAACAGTTTTACACCACATATTATTTTTAACCAAGCTATTATTTTAAATTATTGTATGTATTCAACAACAGGCCATGTACTTACAAAATGAACTGTTTATATTATCCTGATTGTCTATCAACATGGATGGAAATGTGTGAACAATTATAAGGCGTTTATTTGCAAGACCTATGTAAGCCTCAAGCCTATTAGCCATCATCATGTAATGTCTTAAGTGAGTTTGGCTATCCTCCAAAAGCTATGTAGTTGCTTTTTCACAGAAGGTCCAATAAAACCAGAAGTTTACAAGGGGAAAACACAATTGACATGAGCTTAAAACTGACATAAGGAGTTGCAGGTACCTTAATCAGTTTAAATGAACAAACAAGAACTATACACTACACAAAATAATTACTTTTAAATCAGATTGTACTCTTAGATATATTGGCTAACTTGATCTATAATAATCTGTTAGAATTTTACATTTTAACTATAAATAGACTAGTCAGAACATTTCCTATGGATGTTTAATTAGTTGGGTTTTTTTAGGTGAATTGTGGCAGAGATCTCTTGTAATAAGTTAACAGCAGTAAGAGTTCAAAAACAAATGAAAGAAAAAAATATTTTATACCCTAAAAGCAAGGACTATTTAAAGAAGGTTTGATGATTTATCTTAACTTTTAATAGATGTCAGCCCAGTGCAAGCACCTTGGAATCCTCTATATTATATAATTATTATAAAAGACTGCTACTCTGATAGCTATCCCTCTATTTAGTATCACTACAGTAAACTGCCCTTTTGACAGATTTCCATTGCATTAGAGATACAGGAATATGATAGTATGCAGCCCATGAGAAAATAAGAAGAAAGCTCCTTCCAAGTCTCAGCATTACCCTTCTCTAAGAGAGGAGAGGGGGAAATGTGCCCCCTTTATACTCCCTGTTGCTCTCACTTCCTGGACTTCCTCTGCATGACACCAAGGGAAGAATCCCCACCCTTTGGTCAACATTAGTTGCAGTATGTGTTAATGCATTGTCCTGGGAGAGTGCACCCAGGATCTGATCGTCTTAGTGGATAGATGGGTTAGGACTGAATTAATATTGGGGACATTTAGGAGTGACAGAAAGCCCTTGTAAGGATCTGTCTTAGCCTAACATCTAGGACTAGGAGAAAAAAGGCAGTGTTAAGTTGCTGTTATTTAAGAAGTAGTAGTCTCTACCTAGGAGTCTGAAGGAAGTAGTTGAGTGATTTTCAAAATTAGTCCCTCATCTCCTGAGCACTGCAGGAGATTCGTGAGTAGAGTGCAACAAGGCTATCTTCCAGCAAGCTGGAAAGGAAAAAATCCCTAGGGATTCTCCCTTAACTTTGATCCTTGTCCTAACAGACTTTCCTTGGGAAATCCAGGAATTACTTGATGGATATTGGTTTTATCAAAGTTAGGGTATAGGTCTGGACCCCGGGAACTTGGGAACTGGAGGAGCCCAGCAAATGGACTAGGATCCTAAATATGCCCTTATCTTAGTAGATCTATCAAGATATATCTGAAAGAAAGGGAGTCTGTCATCCTGGTAGAAAGAAAAAAGCACAAACCTGTATTTCAACTCTTAATGAAGGCATGTAAAAGGACTCTGATGGAGGGCCTCAGATCATCCTGAAAAGGAAATACCTGGAGAACACTGAGAACATTCTCATCTTAAGAGGATGCAATAGGCAAGTAGAATTTTTTTTCTGGATATTCAGTATAGTTGTTGATACAGCTTCCACCAAAGGACCTTTGAGCACCCACTGAGGAGTAGCCCCTGCCAGACTCTCACAGTTGTCACCTTAGCTTTTACCAGTTCCACACTTCCAGATAAGTGCCTCTGAAAAGGAATCCAGGCCCCTGTCTGGCTAACACTTCTGCCATTCCTGGGGTTCTGTGGAAGAGCAACCAGGAGTTTGCTGCTTTGGTAGTTTTTAACTGGCTTGCAAAATGCCTACTATTTCTTAAAATGTAAGAAGTATAGAGAGACTGTGTGTGTATGTGCATGTGTGTGTGTGCATGTGTTCATGCATGAAAGAGAGAGAGAGAGAGAGAGAGAGAGAGAGAGAGAGAGAGAGAGAACACCATCTGGCCATTCCACTACACTTGCCTCCCTAGAGAAGTTGACCCTCACAGTGGGTGCCAAAGTCTTAACCAGTTTTCTCTCTCTAGGCTCTTTGCCTGTGCATGATGTAGAATGATGTTGACAGACAGCAGTGGGGAATGAACAAAGTGTAGTTTGTTAGAAAGAACAGTAACAGAAAACCTCTTACTAGTTGAGGAGGGCTCCAAGGTAGGATGGTGAAGAAGCACCTAAATCTAGGGGCCTATATTGCAGCTTTTGGTGTGTGAAAGGAACAGGACATGCGAAAATGAAGGTATATAGTTATCACTATTACTTAGATTCTTGTCAGCAGATCAGTTCTTTGTTCTTTGTACTCCAATTATGTCTTTGTCCCTTGCACTCCAGTTTTCTGAGGTTTATCTTAACTTTAGTTTATCCATGCCCTTGCCCTAATCTGCCTATCATTCCTCGATCCCTGGTCTCATGCCACACAATTTTTGAGGGTGGTTAACCTAGAAAGACTATGAAAGATGCTTTTTAAATCAAAGCACTGAATTATTCTCTTTATTTCACTTATACTAACATCTCATATATACCTACCCAATTAAATGACAAAAGAAAAAATAAAGTGAAAAGTATAACCACAAACAAAAGCATAAAAGAACAAAAGTACTCTTGCCAGAGAGACTGTAAGCCTGCCTATGATTTTTTTTCTGTAAGCAGCCCTCTGTTAAGTTTCAGCTGAACTCCTTGTGCACATGGCTCCCTAACTAGCTTGATGTTTTTGTCTGTCTGTCCATGGTCAGATGCCTTCAGTTTTTGTTTTGATTTTTTGAGATAGAGTTTTTCTATGTAATTCAGGCTAGCCTCACAATGAGTGATCTTCTTGCATCAACCTCCCAAGTGCTGGGATTATAAGCATGCAACACCATGATGAACCTTTTCAGTTATTTTGAAGCTGGTGTTGGTGGAGTGGTACTAGTCAAGTACCCTTTCCTCCATTTATCACTGGAAGGGGGAAGCCTATTGGATCTCTTATCTCCTTCAGTCTATGTCAATCCCTGGAGCTATTTTCGTTAATTCCTTTATGCAGCTCTCAGAGAGCATGCCATGCAACTTCCACTAACCTTTCTCCTTCTCTCTGTTACTCCTGCTCCAAATGCTGCCCCTGCCTCTTGCCTATTCTCTATTCAGTGTAGGAGTTCACTGGTGCCAATAGTTCAGTGGGAGAGGGCCATTATTCTTGGACTTCAGCAGTATCTGAACCAATGGGTAGGAGCTCATGTAGGACCCTTGTTGGACAGTCTTTAGTATGCCATGCAATGGATTGTCCTTGAGTGTTGAGCACTGTTGAGTTTGGAAGTTACAGCAGCTGGTGGGATACTCACAGACACAGAGCTTAATGTCACTTGGGGTCATGGTTGGAATATGCCCCTTATAGCACTGCTCTTTTGTCTCTTCCCTTTTACCAGATCACACAAGTCACAATCACTGCATGCCCTTGCCTGTTTCCTGGCCCCTAACTAGAACTAATCCCTTTGTTTCATTTTCTTGGTAGGGCTTCTTGGTCATGATTTAATCACTAATTAAATTCTGATTTTCTGAATTAGCCCTTTCTTAGTGGCCTAACTTCTGAGGTCTGTCTCCTGTGAACATGACTGTTGCTCAGCTCCACTGCCCAGTGGAAAAGTAGCCAGGACAGGTGACACTGGGAACTGAGTGCTCATTTGGAGGTAGATTGCAGCCTCTGACCTTTGCTACTCATTGGACTTCTTTCTTCAGTTGTTTCCCTCAGGAGTAAGATACTTTCCCTAGATAGTGTTTTCAGTGGAACTGAGTTCTAAGGAGTGCTGCAGTTGAGAACCAAACCCACTTTTCCTCTAAACATCCACATATCATCTGGTAGGCTTCTCCAAATTACTTTCTCATGCCTAGGTTTTCATTTGTCCCCATTTCTGAATATCTGAAGATCCTGGCAAATATCCTCTGAGTGTCTTGTGAGTTCTGCTAGCTTCAATTTGCTGTGATAGATTTCCAGTAGAGGTTTATTTTTACTGACTGTTTAGTCTAGACGTCTCCAAGGCAGAAATAGCAGAGTGGAGGAAAGCTGCTTATCCCATAGGAACCAAGAAGCAGAAAGAGAAGGGAAGTGCCATGGAGGGAAATATACCATCCAAAGGAATGCCCTAGTGACTCACTTTTTCCATCCAAGACCTACTTATTTACAGCACCTTTAGCTATAAAGTCATGAATAAAGCAATTCTCTGATAAGCCTAGTTCATCCATGATCCAAACACCTTCCACCAAAGCCCTGCTCCTGAATATATGAGGCTTCTGGGGGACATTTGAGATTGAAATATAACAGTCTGCAATATGAAGTGCACTTTTAAGGAATGATGTAATTAAATATGTGTATAGTAAAAATAGCAAAGATCCCTTTTTATGTTTTAAGTACTATGATACCGGGTTAAGTGGTTCTTAGAGAATAAAGATACTAACTCAGAATTTTTCCAGTATTGCATATACATGAGTATATGTGTGATTTATAATAGAACTGCATTTACTTGACCTAATGAAATATTTTTTAATAATGGACCCCTTTCATCATGCTTTATAATTTGATACAAATACTATACTCTTTGTATCCCAAAGTAGTAGCACTACCAGCATCTGTGTATCATAGCCTACACTTTTGATAGCCTGGTTATCAGAATACAGTGTCACCTGCTGTATGATTTCTATCCACCATTCTATATCCTGTTTTAATATAAGCCTCTTAAGCATTTCTCACAATTTGTTACAGTGTGTTCTTATCAAGGCTACTGTTATAAATGGGATGCATGTATATTTATGTGAAGGATTCAAAGACATTTGTAAGTCACATCCTTGTATTCTAAATGAATTCTGTGTAAGCAATGTAACATTAAACTTGTAGAGGTAACATGACTAGATACCTTTGCAGGGTTTTATCTTGAGAAAATTTTCAAGGAAACAAAATGAAACTTATTTATCATGGTATATAGTTTTTATTATGTTAGGGTATATAAATTGTACCATATTGAAAGAAAAGTCTTCAAAACCTGTATGTTTTTCTAATCTAGCAAGCCTTAGATGTCTCCTTAGTATATATTAGTTGGTTAGTCTTATTTTTGGTATGTTGGACAGGAAATTAATTCAGTATATAGTTTTTTTTTTTAATCTCACAGTATATCTTCCAAGCAGAGGTACTTTTTAAGCCTAATCAGCCCGTTAGTTTTACTGTGTTGTTAGCAACATAGAAGTGTTTAGAGCAACAGTAACTTTTAGTTCAGAATAAATTTTATATATTTTGTTATGCTTACATTAGCTGAAAAATGGAGAACTATTGGAAGAAGCAAACAGCTTTTACATTTTTAAAGTTCACTTATACTATTACTTTTGTAAAATGAATGACATTTACACATTAGTTTACTAGGTAATTCTGTCTTTCATTCTTTTGTGTTCTAGATTTAATCTTATTTTTTCTTTAATGTTAAAGATGAAAAATGAGAATGTTTCAATTTAAGAATCTAATATAAATTTTTCACACAAAGCCATAAAGAAATTATCACAACCACTTTGTACCAAGTGATCAAAGTAACATTTCCTTGTGTATTGCATGTGGAAAAATAGCTGCAATAATAATCAAACATGAAGAAAACATTCTAATATATCAGGAAATCTTGGAACACTAGCTAATTTCTAATTTAAAGCTTACAAATAAAGAATAGGACCAAAAGTAAAAAATGTATAAATGCACATTTGCATTTATAAATATCTTTCTGAAGATTATAAGGTCAACATGGAAAGAATGAGAAGGGAATTTCCCATTTGATGCATTCAGTCAGTGATAACAGAAAGACTTATGTACAAAATGGAACATATAGATGCTGCTTTGATTTGGTCATAACCATGAAGTTTTTTTTTTAATATATAGAGTAAGATATGTTTTATTCTTTTTTTCTGTGCTATTTCCAATTATCTTCCTCAGTTTAAAATCCAAGATCAGAAAACTAACATATTTTACTGAATGTTTTGTAATTAGATTTAGAAAAATCATAGTAGAAATCATCTTTCAGAACAAAGTAATATATTTGATTCTATAACAATCAGTGTTTATTTCTCTAGAAGACATTTCAGAATCCTGAAGGTCATTCATTAGATCAATTTATTAGAAAATCAAGGGAAATCTCAAAATTGGCTAATGATTTTATTGTAGAAACTTTAAAGTTGATCTGTTTAATTGCTTGTAAAGTCAGAAAAAGTAAAATTAAGGTAACTTTTTGATGTCTGTCCCAGTGTCCTTGCCTCTCTACCCCAACAGGTTAAAGTTAGAATTTTTCCTAATTAATATTCTCTTAATCTTTTCTTTGCCAAAATTAACATACTATTCTGATATTATCAACAAAATTAGGTTTCAAACAACCATTTTATATTGTTTTAATTTGTCTAATTTTCCAAATGACAAAAATGAGAGAGAGGACAGTGTTAGAAACCACATTTTAACATGTGTGTTCTTCATGACATACTTTTTACACAATTTTCAAACAAATTTCTCTGAAAAAAATTATGGGAGCCAATATTATTTTTCTGGATTTTGTTATGTTTATGATATTTATTATCTTGAAACAACTTGTAATTCACTTTATTTTTTCACTGCTGATGCTAATGCATGCTTTCCAAAAGTTAGCTTAAAAGCTGTTCTTATACAGTGTTCCAATTCTGTGCGCAACAGAAATCACCAGTTTAGAGGAATAAATTCTTCCTATCCACATCTTACCTAATTAATAAAAGTAAAGGGAAAAACACATCTTGTGTAAAACTAGATCTCTTCCCCTGTTTGTTTAGAGATCCCTGAATTTGGTTAGAGACCACAAATTCAAAAATTGAATTTGTGAATTTTATAAGCACTAATTCTGATAAGCCCGAGATTTATACCCTTTAAAGACTGGGTCATAGTGATCTGTTTCTTGATCCCAATGTTGTTGGTTTTCCCCTATACTTCCCCTACACTTTCATAGAACCATGTGATATACATCAAAGTAGATATATAAATTGTTCCTATATGTACTTGTTAGACTTCACTAGACTAAATGTATGAGTTTGAAGCTTAACTATTGAAGAATTTTATTGTTTTTGAACTCTGCATCTGATGACAACTACATTAAGATATAACAGAGGTTCTTATCTAGGATCCATAGAACTTGTCTTCATAAAAGGAGTCTAGAGTTTCATCAGATTTTCATAGGCATCCATGGTTAAAAAAAGGAGCTAAAGATGTGGGGTGGTGGTAAAAACATAAAACTATATAACTATGTAACTATAATTTGCAGGAACATATTTAAATAGGGTGCATGTAACTATGTGCTAATCATAGGAAGGAGAAGTGATAACTAAAGTATAGTGAATAATAAGAGAGCCAGGCCCATGGGGTCAAATTAGGGTTCTTTGGGTTACTAACTGTATATCCTTGGATTAAGTTTTTTTAACCTGAGTTTCTCATTTTTCATTATGATAGCAATACTACCTACCTTATACTTTATGAGGATTAAAATTATGTGATATCTATAAAGTGCTTAGCAATAGTGCTTTCCTCATAAGCACTACATAAACATTAGCTGTCAACACTATGATTATTTTAATTATCACTTCTACTACTGTTATAGAATGCTACCAAATCAAATATGAGATAGAGTTAGATAATTAACTAGATTTCACTAATATCAGGTTCAAGATAGTTTTTCCCATAGAATCAGATAGTACTTTAATCGTTAGAGATTACATTGTCTCCTGCAAAGTACTTTGTGCCCACATATGATACATAAAATATATATGACTGTGTTAAAAAACCTAAGTGACAAGTTTTTCAAAACTAAGTGACAAGGTTTAAGACCCTCGATTACTTTAATTGGATACATTTTTGCCTAAAAAATACAATAAATTAAAAATGTTTAAACATTAGGATATTATATAGGCTGCATTGTCTGCTGTATATTAGTGATTTATTATGTATTTGAATCATAAAAGAACAAATAGTACTTATATGCAACTCTGGAAATTGTGTTAAACTAGTGTTTCTCAAGCTTTCATGGGTGTCAGAAATTAACCTACAGATTACTAGACTCAATCACCCAAGTCTCAGAATTATAAATCTGGAGTGAAGATGAAAATCTGCACTTTTTTTTTTCTTTTTATACTTTGTGCCTCATTTATTTCACTTCAAATTATTTCCTCAAGGTACATCCATTTACATATAAATGACTCAAGTTTTTCCTTTACAGCAGAGTAGTACCATTAATAAATACCACATTTTACTTATCCATTGTTAATAGGAATATGGGATGTTTCCGAGAGTTCACTATTAAAAAGTGTACAGTTATAATCATGGGTTTACTAATATCTCTCTGGTAAGATGCTCTTAATTCTTTTAGGATGATGCCTATAAGGGGAATGGCTAGGTCAAATGGAACCTCTAGTTTTAGTTTTTTGTGGAAACTCCATACTGATTTCCACAATGGTTGTACCAATTTGTACTCCAACAATGGAGAAGGATTCCTTTTTCACCACAGTCTAAGGAGCATTTCTATTAGTTGATTTTCTGAGAATAGCTATGTTTTCTGGAGTGATTTTGAATTTTAGTATTGCTTTAATGTACATTTCTTGGATGACCAATGACATTGTACATTTTTAATGTATTTATTTGTTGTCTGATCTTCATACAAGAACTGCCTGTTAAAAAAAAAGGAAGAACTGTCTGTTAATTTCAGATGACCATTTTTGAAATGGGTCTTTAAATAGGAGGTTCTGATTTATCTTAAATTATTTATATATTCTAGATATTAGTCCTTTTTCTGAAGATTAGCTGCCAAATTTTTCCCCATTCTGTGGGTTGACTTTTCACTCTGTTTCTTTCACTGTTGATTCTTTGCAATACAGTATTTCCTGTTTGATTGGAGGTGTGCAGTGTAATTCAGGCTGGCTTTGAACTCATTTTGTAGCCCAGGCTGGTATCAAACTCAAGTCAATATTATTGTCTCAGCCTCCAAGCTGTGGGACTACATGCATGCACCACCAGCCTCACCTTTAACACTATTTATTAGAAATGCTATCTTTCTTCCAGGGAACCTGTTGGATGCCTTTGTCAGAGATAAAGAAATGAATGTTCTTGGCATTCTTATTCTGTTCCACTAATCTTCAGGTCTATTTTATTCTAGTACCATGCAGTTGAATTCATGGTAGCTTTGTAGTATAACTTGAAATCAGGGATCATGGTGCCCCCAGCCTTGCTCTTGTTGCCCAGAATTGATTTTGCTATTTTGGGTCTATTTTGGTTCCATATGAATTTTAATATTGTTTTGTCTAGCTCTGTAAGCAATGCTATTGATATTTTGATTGAGATTGCATTAATCCTATGTATAACTTTTGGAAGTGTGCCATTTAGACTCTATAGGTTCTGACTATCCAAGAACAGGGGATATTTTTTTCCTGATATGTTCACTGATCTCTTTTTTCAGAGTTTTCTCTCAGTGAGTGTGTTATTCTTTCTGATTTAATTTTTATTTTAAAGAGAATAAAACCAAGCAAAACAAAACAGAATAAAGCCAATTCAAACAAACCTGTATAAGTGACACAGGACTTCAAAACAGTAGGAAATCAACACTGTTTACCATAATGCCTCTTACTGTCTTCTAAATAGCTGCAGATACCTTCAGACATGGTAAAACTCAAATAAAATAGAGCAGAATAGAACCAATAAAACCAAATAATTAATGAAATAAAGGACTTCAAAACAACATAATAGTAAATCCAAAATGGCTACCATAAATCTTATTATATTTGAAATAGCTACCCATGCCATCAGATATAATAAAATCAAACAAAACAAAATAATAAAACCCAACCTAACAAAATGATGAAGATGATACAGGACTTCAAGATAATGGGCAATTAACAATAACTACTACCTTCAGCAGGAGATATCCATGGATGCTGCACTGCATAGTGTTATCTTCTGAATAGATGGTCAAACTACCAGCTTAGTACCTACAAAGTTAATGAAACACTAAACACTATAACCATTAAACTGTATTTTACCTCAATAGCTATCATCGCAAACCTGAGTTTCACCAGATCAGCTGGTTGCTTATGGTGGGGTGGGGGTGTGGCTCTTTATGTTTTCCAGCCTTTGCACCAGAAGGGGCTGGCATTTGGCTTTCCTCACAATGGCCCACACATGGCACCAATTCACAAGCAAAGCTTGTTTCTGGGTGACTTCTTGTTCTCTTCCACCACAGTCCACGAACACTGTGGACTCCTGGGAAAAGGCTGACATCTCACTCTTCCCCCCAGCAGCCCGTACATGGCACTGATTCACAGGAAGGGCTTGCTTCTTGGTGAATTCTTGTTTTCTTCCCGTTCAGTCCATGAATGGTACTGACTCAGGGAGAAAGTCACTGTCTGCCTTTCCCTCAGCAGCCCACGCATGGCACCGATACTCAGGAAGGTTTTAATTCATGGTGACATCTTGTTCTCTTCCACTGCAGTCCATGAGTGGCACTGACTCATGGGAGAAGGCTCCCATCAAGTGTGTTATTCTTCTATAGGAATGGTATTGATTTTTGAGTGTTGACTTTGTATCATATTACATGACTGAAATTGATTATGAACTCTAGGAATCTTTTGGTGGTGATTTGCTGTCTTATAGGTAGAGTATTATGTTATCAACAAATAATTTCTTCCTTTCCTATCTGCATTCATTTTTATTTCTTTTTCTTTAATTGCACTGGCTAATATTTCTGGAACTGTATTAAACTGGAGTGGTATTATTGGGCATCATTGTCTTATTTGGAATTTTTGGGGTGAATACTTTCAGTTTTTGATAACAATATTATGGTGACTGTTATATCATAAATGGCTTTTATCAGATTGAATTAAAGACCTCATATTTCAATTTTTATAGTGTTTTTATCATGAATTGGTATTGAACTTTGTCAACTGTATTTTTTGATCTATTGATTGTGATTTTTGTCTTTTTTTCTATTAATGTGCTTTATTATATTTATTGATTTGTACATGTTGAACCATCCCTATATTCCTGGGATGAAACCTATTTGGTCATTGTGTGTAATGTTTTTTGAGGATTGTGTACATTCTATTTGCCAGTATATTATATAAGATTTTTGTAACTATGATCATTAAAGAGATGGACCTGTAATTATTTCCCTTCTCTCTCTCTCTCTTTTTTTGTTTGGATTTTTCTCCAGTTTTGGAAACACATTAATATTTGATCCAGGGTTGACTTTGGGAGCACTAATTCCTTTCGATTTCATTAATGGGCTTGTAGAAGATTGACATTGGATCTTTTAAGGTTCTTGTAGAATTTGGCAGTAAATCTCTCAGAATATTGATTTTTCTTTTTCTTTTTTTTGTGAAGGTGTGTTTCTTTATTTTTTTAATTTTATTTTGAGAGAAAATTGAAAAGAAAAATAGAAAAAAGAAAAAGTAGAATACAGAGTTAAAAAATAAACATCATACAATCACGAGTTGATACATTACATATTGTTAACAATAGTTGTTAAAGTTACAAAGTCAAAGCATTAAAAATGGCTAGACATGCAAACATAGACAGTACAAACTTCTGTTCAGTGATATAAAAAAAGCTCAGTAATATGGTCATTTATTTTACACACTATACATACCATAATATCTTTTAGAGCACTTTTCTTTCTTTTCACTTTTACAATATCTATTATATTTTATAATTTTATATCTGTTACACATTTATATCTATTATACATTTTGGGTACCATTATTCTGTCCAGTATTATTATTTTTTACACTAGAGGGACAATGTGATATTTAATAATGAGAGTCTTGTTTATTTCACTAATCAGGATATTGTCAAGTTGCCTCCATTTACCAATAAAGGCCTCAAGATCATCCTTTTTTATAGCTGAGTAGTATTCCATTGT
The DNA here is from genome assembly GCA_004027455.1 of Hydrochoerus hydrochaeris. Lineage (NCBI taxonomy): Eukaryota > Metazoa > Chordata > Mammalia > Rodentia > Hydrochaeridae > Hydrochoerus > Hydrochoerus hydrochaeris. Next base: position 15,193 of record PVLA01014347.1, on the reverse strand, counting down.
ATAAAAATACTACCTTTTTTATTCACTCTGCAGTTGATGGGCATTTTGGTTGTTTCCAAGATTTAGCTATCACAAATTGTGCTTCTATGAACATGGGGGCACATATATCACTGTGATATGACATTTTCAGGTTTTCTTGGAAAATACCCAGGTGGGGAATAGCTGGAATGAATGGAAGGTCCAATCCTAGGTTTTTGAGGAATCTCCATACTGACCTCCACAGTGGTTGCACCAGTCTGCACGCCCACCAACAGTAGAGAGGTATTCCATTCTCCCCACAGCCTCGCCAACATTGTTATAAGTTATTTTCTTGATAACAGCCATTCTTTCTGGGGTAAAATGAAATCTCAATGCTGTTTTAATTTGCATTTCTCGAATGACCAATGATGGTCATTTCTTCATATATTGATTTGCCATTTGTGTATCTTCAACTGAGAACTGTGTGTAATTCTCCAATGCCCATTTTTGGAGAGGGTCTTTGAATTTCGGAGGCTTGATATTTTTCAGTTCTTTATATGTTCTGGGTATAAGTCCTTTGAGGGATTATTTGCTAAAATTAGTTCCCATTCTGTGGGTTTACTTTTCACTTTGTTGATGATTTCGTTTAAAGTACAAAAACTTTTTAGTAATATGAGATCAAAGTTGTTGATTTTTTCAAGTATTTCCCTTGCAGTTTGTGTTTTATTCATGAGTTCTCTCCCTATCCCTATGTCTCCAATATTTTTATGTACTTTGACTTCCAGTAGATTTTGTGTTTCTGTTTTAATATTTAGAACCTTGATCCATTTTGATTTTAGTTTATTATATGGTGATAGGCATGGGTCCATTCTCAGTCTTCAGCACGTGGAAAGCCAATTTTTCCAACAACATTTATTAAAGAGGCTAACTTTTCCAGTGAAAATGTTTATCCCCTTTGTCAAATATAAGATGGCTGAGTATGTTTGTAGTAGTGCTTGCATCTTTTAATCTGTTCCATTGATTCTCAGGTCTATTTCCTTGCCAGTACCATGCTGATTTTATAACTGTGGCTTTGTAGTGTAGTTTCAAGTCAGGAATTGAGATTCCTCCTGTCTTGTCTTTGTTGCCCAGAATTGCCTTTGCTATTCTAGGTTTCTTCTGTTTCCAAATGAATTTTAGGAGTGTTTTCTCTAGATCTGTAATGTATGTTGATGGTATTTTGATTGGGATTGCATTAAATCTGTATAACAGTTTTTGGAGTATGGCCATTTTCACAGTGTTGGTTCTTCCTAGCCAAGAGCAAGGGCTATCCTTCCATTTTCTAATAACCTCTTCAATCTCCTTTTTTAGAGTAGTATAATTTTCAGCATATAGGTCTTTTACATTCTTAGTTAGACTGATTCCTAGGTATTTCATTTTTTTAGATGCTATTCTGAAAGGTGATATTTCCATGATTTTTTTCTCAGTGAGTTTTTTGTGTACAGGAATGCTATTGATTTTTGTGTTTTGACCTGCTGAATTTGTTTATTACCTCTAGTAGACTCTCAATGGAGTTTTTTGTGTCTTCTATGTAGAGTATCATGTCATCTGCAAATAATGATAATTTAACTTCTTTTTTTCCTATTTTTTTGCCTTTTATTTCTCCCTCTTGTCTGATTGCTCTGGATAATATTTCCAGAAGTATATTGAATAGTAGCAGTGATAATAGACATCCTTGTTTTGTTCCTGATTTTAGAGTGAAAGCTTTCAGTTTTTGTCCATTCCATCTATTCTGAGTTTCTGTGGGGTTTTTATCAAGAAAAGGTGTTTGACTTTATCGAAAGCTTTTTTTGCATCTATTGAGATGATCATGTGGTTTTTATTTTTGGCTCTGTGGAGGAGGTGTATTACATTTATTGATTTGCATATATTGAACCATCCCTGCATTCCTGGAATAAATTCCACTTGATCATGGTCTATAATCTTCTTAATGCTTTGCTGCATTTATGTGCCTATATTTTATTGAGAATCTTTGCATCAATGTTCATTAGTGAGATTGGTCTATAGTTCTCCTTTTTGGTTGATTCTTTCTCTGCTTTTGGTATCAGAGTGATACTTGCCTCCAAGAATGTGTTAGGGAGGACTGCTTCGCTTTCAATTTCATTGAAGATTTTAAGGAGTATAGGCATTAAATCTTCTCTAAATTTTTTATAAAGTTCAGCTGTGAATCCATCATAACCTGAGCTTTTCTTTGTTGGTTAAGTTTTTAATTACTTTTTTAATTTCAGTAGCTGATATTGGGTTATTCAGAATTGCTGTAGCTTCTTGGTTGAGCTTTGGTATTTCATATGTTCCTAGAAATCTGTCCATTTCCTCTGTGTTTTCCACCCTCAATGAGTAGAGATTTTCAAAGTAGGTGTTCATGATCTTTTCAATTTACATATGATCTGTAGTAATTTCCTTCTTTTCAGTCCTTATTGCATGGATCTGAGTTTTTTCTTTGTTTTTCTTGATAAGGTTGGCTAGTGGATTATCAATTTTGTTTATTCTATCAAAAAACCAGCATTTTGATTCATTAATTCTTTGTGTTTTTTTCAGTTTCAATTGCATTAATTTCTGCTCTAATCTTTACATTTTCCTCTCTTGTATGAGCTTTGGTTTTGCATGCTCTTCCTTTTTTAGAGGCTTGGGATGTAGAATTATTTTTTTTGTATTCATTCCATTTTCTTGATGTGACTATTTGTTGCTATATATTTCCCTCTTAGGACTGATTTCATTGCATCCCATAGGCTACAGTATCTTGTATCTGCATTTTCACTGTATTGTAAGTATTGTTTTATTTCCTCTTTAATTTCATCTGTAACCCACTGGTTATTCAGAAGGTTGTTGTTTAATTTCCATGTATTTATGCAGGTTTTGTAGGGTTTTTTGCCATTGATTTCCAATTTTAGTGCACTATGATCAAATATTAAGCATGGGACAATTTTGCTCCCTTTGCAATTGGTTAGGAATGCTTTATGGTTTAATATATTGTCTATTTTGGAAAATTACCCATGTGCAGCTGAAAAGAATGTATATTTTGATGTGGTTGGTTGGCACACTCTATAAACATCCACTAAGTCCATTTGCTCACAGGTATGATTCAGTTGTGTTATTTCTGTGCTGACATTTTGTCTCATTGACCTCTCTGTTTATGACAGTGGGGTGTTAAGGTCTACTACTACAACTGTGTTCTTGTGTATTTGGTTTTGCATGTCCACTAGTATTTGTCTTATATAGTTGGGTGCTCCTGTATTTGGTGCATATATATATATATATATATATATATATATATATATAATTGTTAATTATTTCTCTTGTAGTATTCCACTAATAAATATGTAGTTACCTTCTTTATCCCTTTTAATCTTTTCAGGTTTGAAGTTCACTTTATCTGCAAACAGAATAGCTACCCTTGCTTTTTTCTGGGTTCCTATTGCATGGAATACTGTTTTCCATCCTTTGACTTTTAATCTATAAGTTCCTTTTTGAGTCAGATGTGTTTGTTGTATACTGCATATTGCGGGATTCTGTTTCTTGATCCATTCGGTCAACCTGTTTCTTTTGATAGGTAAGTTGAGCCCATTTACATTTATGGATATCACTGATATGTACTGGCTTGACTTTGCCATGTTGTGTTCCTATTGTTGGTTTCCTGTTTTTCTCCTTTGTTTAATTTATTTTCCAGCCTGGTGGTTTCTTTCTGTTGTTCTGGAGATTGGGGTCATTTTTGTCTCTAGGATGTCTTGCTGCACACTTTCTAAGGTTGGTTTGGTGGGCATGAATTTCTTCAGTTCTTCTTTGTCATGGAAATATCTTGTTTCTCCATTAAATTTGAAAGACAGTTTTGCTGGGTACATCATTCTGGGTTGAAAACTCTTTCCTTTAAGGGTTGAAATACTTCACTCCAAGCTCGTCTTAACCTGAAGTTTTGCACTGAGAAGTCTGTCGTGCATCTAATAGGCTTTCCTTGATAGGTGAGTTGTGTCTTTTCTCTAACAGCTTTTAGTATTTTGTTTTTATGCTGTATGTCTGAGATCTTAATTATTATATGTCTGGGTCTAGATTTATGTTGGTTGTGACTGTTTGGCATTCTATATGCCTCACTTATTTGTATATCAGATTTTTTCCGTGTTTGGGAAATTTTCTGCCATTACTTCTGTGAACAGCTTAGTTATGTCCTTTGTATTGTCTCCTGCCTCCTCACTGATGCCTATTAATCTTACATTGTTTCTCCTTGCATCATCTTGAAGCTGCTAGATTGTCATTTCATGCTGCTTTGTTGTTTTTATAAGTTCTACCCTTTCATGATCACTCTCTGTGATCCTGTCCTCTAGGTGTGAGATTCTATCCTCAGCTTCATTTAAATGGTTTTGCCAGCTTTCAATAAATTTTTTCTTTCTTGCATATCTCTTTGGATTTTTTCATGGATTCTGCTTATTTTCTGCATTGTTCATTTAGAGTTTTAATAAATTTTCCATGATCCTGTATTTTTTATCTGTTTCTACTCTAGCTGTGCTGAGCAGTTATTAAGGTTGTTTTTTCTGTCTTTACATATGACATTATTTCTAATTTGAGTTCCTATATAGCCTCATGGATTTGTTTCTTTACTTCATTTGCTATCTTTTCAGAAATTTCCAGTGTATGACTTCTAAAGTCCTCTATTTCATTGTTACCTGTACTTTCTCCTGATGGACTAGATGTTTGAGATTGCATTTTGCCTTTTCATTTAGTCACTTTCACCTTTTGGGAAATATCTGGTCTTTCTATCCCAACAGTCCTTAGTGTGAATTTTAGGGTCATACTGTGTGGTTGATGTTTGTCAAATTGCTGAGTACCTCAATGAAGAGGATATGCAGTCACCTGAATTCCTCCTACAGGGCCTGTTGGGTGAGTCCTATATTCTTTTTGGGCTAACTCACCTAAAAATTTTGATGTAGGGCAACTCTTAGTTTCTGCTGTTGTTACATCTTCAGGTTGTTGCAGGTCACCAGATTTCCCTGGCTACAGTATTTGTGTCAACTGAGACTCTACTGTGTCACTGGGAGTCTCATAAGCTCTTTTAATTTTCTGTATGTTGGGAGGGGGACTTATTGGCACACTGCTTAACCTGTCTGATGTTCTCTGTGTGTAGAGGGGGATTTCCCACCTTCTTTCCAGATTTGCCAAGGTCTTACAGTTGGAGGGAGTTTCACTTCTGCTCCTATTTACTTACTGCAGACCTCTATTTTAAGGGCAAACTCACCACACTGACTGTAGCCTGCTGAGGTCTTCTGTTTGGGTGAGGGGTTCCTGAGTCTCTCATCCAGCCAGCACGGCAATCCACTGTAGTCCACGGTTCCTATGTTCACTGTGGAAGGGTGGGCCCAGTGGTGGCAGTTGCAGGCAGCTCAGTCTTACGGTAGGCTTCTGAGATGCTCCTGGTGGAAGGGTGGTCCAAGGTGGCCTAGACCTGAGGCGGGCTTCCACGATATTCTTGGTGGCAGCGCAGGCCCAGCAGGTAGGACATTGATTTTTCTTTGCTGGTGAGTTTATTATTGTTTCAATTTCACTGACTGATATTAGGTAATTGAGAATTTTTATATTGACTTTATTCAAATTTATTATGTATCTAGGAATTTTTCCATTTCTTTTGAATTTTCCATTTAAGTATGGCTTCTCAAAATAAGTACTGATTATCTTCTGGAGTTTTGTAGGGTCCATTGAGATTTTGCTCTTTTAATTCCTAAATGTGTGGATTTTGGTATTTATTTCCTTGCTTCAAGAAGGTCATCTAAAGCTTTGTCTATTTTATTTAATTATTCAGAATCAACACTTCAATTCATTGATTCTTTATATTGTTTTCTTAGTCTCAATTACATTAATTTCTCCTGTGCTCTTATAGTGTCCAAATATGACTTGTGTTTTTTTCTCTCTTTTTAAAGTGAATAAAACAAAACAAAACAGAACAAAGTATAGCAGAGCAAAACAATGTAAATAACATAGGATTTCAGAACAAGATAACAGGAAATCAACAGTGGCTAATATGTCTATAGTTTTCTTCAAAATAGTTGTCAATCCCTTCACACAATAAGGTAATACAAGTTAAAATAGTATAAAAGCAATCAAAACAAAAGAATGATAACCTTATGAGCTTTCAAGACCAGACACTAGGAAATCAGTAATGGCTACCATCATGTCTCTTATTTTCTTCAAAATAACTGTCTGTACCTTCACATGTTGAAATTAAATAATTAAAAACACTAAAACCAATAAAATCCAAGAATAAAATCATTATTGGACTTCAAAAGATAAGAAATCATCAATGGCTACCATGATGTTTCATTTTCTTTGGTGTAGCACATAAATCAATTCTTGTAAATGCTTCAGGTGAAGTTTTAGGCATATATAAGTCTATACATGTACATCTATCCTTTCTGTATTGGAGGGAAAAAACAAAACAAAACAGCAAGTATATAACCATAACTAAGAGCCCAATAACTATATAACTATATAAATATATAAATAAATAACTATCAACGCAGACTTTCAAAACAAGGTGTTAGGAACATAACAAATTTTTTTGTTTTGCATAACCATCTTCAAAGGTCTTACTTTAATTACCAGATATAGTCATGCTAAATTGAAGTAATCCTATGGATATTTTCTGTTTTGTTCAAAGAAATAATAGAATTAGTAGTACAATCATTTTAGTAATCTCAAGTAATCTCATTTTCAAAGGTCTTACTTGAATTACCAGATATAGTTATGCAAAATTGAAATAATCCTATGGATGTTTTCTGTTTTGTTCAAAGAATTAATACAATTAGTAATACAATCATCTTAGTAATCTCAAGTGTATATATACAAATTAATATCATATTTCTTTCTCTTCCTTCTTTTATCCTTTTCCCTGGGTTATTTTTTCCTCTTTGATTTGATTCTTACCTTTTCACAATATTTATTGAAGTTTTTATATCTTATTGACTCTTTCAGTTCTTACATTAGGGAGACATTTACACATGTGAGATCCATTTATTTCACTTAAGGGTATGGTCTCAAATTGCATCCAATTACCTATAAAATCCTCAATATTTTCTTTATTTATAGCTGAGTAGTATCCCATTGTATAAAAATACCACATATTTTTTATCCATTCCTTAGTTCATGGGCATTTGGGTTGTTTCCAAGATTTAGCTATTAAAAATTGTGCTGCTATAAAAATGGGTGCACCTATATCATTTTATGAATACACCCTGAATTGAAATAGCTGGACCAAATAGAACCTCCAAATCCCAGCTTTTTGAGGAATCTCCACACTGATTTTCACAGTTCTTACAGCAGTCAACACTCCCATGAACAATGCAGAAGTGTTCCTTTTTTTCCCACAGCCTCTCCAGCATTTTTTATTTGTTGTTTTCTTGATCCTGGCCATTATTTCTGGTGTGAGTTGGAAGCTCAGTGTGATTTTAATTTGCATTTTTCTAATGACCAGTGATGTTGAACATTTTTTCATGGATTTATTTGCCATCTGTATTTCTTCAGCTAAGACATATTCATCTCAGATACCCAATTTTGGATTGGGTCTTTGAATTTCAGAAACCTGATTTTTCTTAATTCTTTATATGTTCTAGATAGAAGTCCCTGATCTGAGGGACAGTTGACTAAGACATTTTTCCCAATTCATGGACTTTCTTTTCAGTCTGTTAGAGATTTTTTGACATGCAAAAACTTTTTAGTATGATGAGACCCCAGTTGATTCTGGGAAGTATTTTCCATTCAGTTTGATTTTTTTTCATAAATTTTCTGCCAACTCCTCTGTCTTAAAGATTTGTACTTACTTTGTCTTCCAACAGCTTTAATGTTTCCATTTTAATATTTGGATCTTTGATCCATTTTGCCTTTAGTTTAGTGCATGGTGATAGGTGTTAGTCTAGTTTTAGTTTTTGGCATGTGGAAAGCCAGTTTTTCCAGCACCACTTCTCAAAGAGGTTAGCTTTCTTCCATTGCACACTTTTGGCCCCTTTGTCAAAGATAAGGTGGCTGATTGTGTTTCTAGTTGCCCTTGTATCTTCTAATCTATTCCATTGATCTTCAGGTCTGTTTTTTCCTAGCACTATGCTAATTTTATCAGAGTAGTTTTGTAGTATAACTTCAAGTCAGGGATTGTGATGCTTCCTGCCTTGCCTTTGTTGCTCAGAAATGCCTTTGCTATTCTAGGTCTCTTCTGGTTCCAGTTGAATTTAGGAAATGATTACTTTAGATCTGTGAGGTATGCAAATGTATTTTGGTTGGAATTACATTAAACCTGTATAACAATTTTGGGAAAATGGCCATTTTCACAGTGTTGGTTCTTCCTATCCATTAGCAGGTGATACCTTTCCATTTTCTGAGATCCTCTTTGATTGCTTTTTTACAGAATACTATAATTTCCACTGAAGAGACCTTTCACTTCCTTTGTTATATTGATTTCTAAGTATTTCATTTTCTAAATGCTATTGTGAAGGAGGTGGTTTCTCTTATTCCTCGCTCTGTGAGTTTGTTGTTTGTTTAAAGGAATGCTATTGATTTTTTTCAGTGTTGACTTTGTATCCAGCTACATTACTGAATTTGATTATTACATCTAGAAGTCTTACAATGGAGTTTTGCGGGTTTTCTATGTAGAATATTATGACATCTACAAATAATATTTTATCCTCTTCCTTTCCTATCTTTATTCCTTTTATTTTGCTCTTTTCTAATTGATGTGGCTAATATTTCCAGCATTATATTGAATAAGATTTGTGATTTTGGCATCCTTGTTTTGTTCTTCATTGTAGAGTGAAAGATTGTAGTTTTTCACCATTTAATATGATGCTGGCAGTTGGTTCATTATAGATGGCTTTTTATCAGACTGAGTTAGAGACTAATCTGATTTTTTGTAGGGGACTTATCATAAGTGAATGTTAGACTTTATCAAAAGCTTTTTCTTCATCCATTGAAATCGTCATGAGATTCTTCTCTTTGGCTCTATTGATGTGATAGATTTACAGTTATTGATTTGCATATGTTGAACCATCCCTGCACTCCTGGGATGAATCCCAGTTGGTTATGGTATGTAATCTTCTTGATGACTTCCTGCATTCTATTTGCCAGTATTTTATTGAGGATTTTTATATCTGTGTTCATTAGGAAGATTGGCTTGTAGCTCTCTTTTTTGGTTGGGTCTTCCAATGGTTTTGGTCTTAGTATAATGTTTGCTTCCAGGAATGAGTTGGGGAGAATTGTTTCACTTTCAGTTTCGTTGAAGAGTTTCAAGAGTCTGAGGATTTAGCTCAGTGGCTCAAGCGCTTGCCTGAAGAGTTTGAATAGTGTTGGCATTAAGTCTGCCTTAATTTCTAGTAGAATTCTGCTGTGAATCTGCCAGGACCTGGGCTTTTCTTTGTTGGTAAGGTTCCAATTACATTTTCAATTTCATTAACTGAAATTGGGTTATTCATCAATTTTACATCTTGTTGACTCAGCTTTGGTAATTCATACATTTCTAGGAATCTATCCACTTCTTCTGTGTTATCAAACTATGACAGTAAAGTTTTCTGAAGTAGGTATTGATCTTCTGTATTTCTACTAGGTCTGTAGTGGTTTTGTCCTTTTCAATCCTTATTGCATGAAGTTGAGTTTTTTCTTTCCTTTTATAAATAAGATCAGCTAGGAACTTATCAATTTTATTTATTCTTTCAAAGAACCAACTCTTTTGTTAATTCTTTATATTTTTTTGTTTTTCTCTTTTGTGTTTATTTCCACTCTGATCTTTTTAATTACCTCCCTTCTATTGGCTTTTAGCTTGACTCACTTCTTCTTTTTCTAAATGTTTGAGATATACCATCAGATTGTTTATTTATGTTCATCTTGTTTTCCTGATGTGGGAGTTCACCACACTAAACTTCTCTGTTGATGGATTTCATTCAATGTCACAGGTTCTGGTAAGTTGTATTTGTATTTTTGTTTACTTGTAGATATTGTTTAATTTCTTTAATTTCTTTTGGGACCCATTGATTGCATAGGAGTCTATTATTTAATTTTGATGTGTTTATGCAGTCTTTGCAATTTCTTTTTTCATTAATTTCCAGTTTTTTAGCACTATTTCAGATAATACACATGGCATAATTTCAATTCATTTGCATTTACTTAAGCATATTGTATGGGTTTGTACATGGTCTATTTTAGGGAATGTCCCATGTGAAACTGAGAAAAATGTATATTCTGATGTTGGATAGAGCACTGTATATATCTACTAAATCTATTTGTTCATAAGAATGAGTCAATTCTATTATTTCTTGTGCTGGCTTTCTGTCTAGTTGATCTGTCTCTTTGTGTCAGAGGGGAGTTAAAGTCTCCTGTTATAATTATGTTATTGCTTATAGATTTTTCATTTCTATTAATATTTGATTTACATACCTGGGTGCTCCCATATCTGGTGCATATATATTTGTGATTGTTGTCTCTTCTTCTTGAAGTTTTCCCCTAACCAGTGTGTAGTGACCTTCTTTATCTCTTCTGATCGTATTTCATTTGAAGTTGATGTTGTCTGTGAACAGAATAGCTACCCTTGCCTTTTTGGGTGGGGATCCATGTTGCATGAAGTATCATTTTCTATCTTTTGACTTTTAGTCTGTGATTTAATTTTGGGTAAGATGGGTTTCTTGTATACAGCATATGTTTGGATATTGTTTCTTCATCCATTTTGCCAGTGTGTTTGTTTTAATTGGTGAATTTAGGCCATGTACATTAATGGTTATAACTAATATATTGGCTCATTTTTATTTTGTTATCTTTCTGCTATTTGTTCTTTACCTTTCCCCTTTCTTTAATTGTTTGCTTTGCTTAGTGATTTTTTCTTGTTGGTGTTCCTGGAGTCATAGTTATTTTTTTGTCTATGTAGTATACCTTTTAGTATTTTTGCAGGGTTACTTTGGTTGTCATGAAGTTCTTCAGCTGTTCTTTGTTGTGGAAGTATCTTATTTCTCCATCAATTTTAAAGGACAGTTTTGCAGGTACATTAATCTGGCTTGGAAGTCATTTTCCTTTTGGATTTGGAATACTTTACTCCACACTTTCCTCGACTTGATTATTTGTGTTGAGAAGTCTGCTGTGATTCTGATGGGCTTTGCATTATAAGTAGTCTATCACTTTTCTCTAAGAGCTTTTAATATTGTCTTCTTATGTTGAATTTCGTGGATGTTGATTATTATATGTCTGGGTGTAGTTTTACTTTGGTATGGTTAATTGGAGTTTTGTATGCTTTACTTATCTGCATAACAGTGTCTACTCCCATGTTTGGGAAATTTTTGTATTATTCTGTAAAGACTTTTGATATCATTTGTGTTCTCACCTTTTTCATTTAAACCTATCAATATTATATTGTTTTTCTTTGCATCATCTTGTAACAGTTGAATCATTATTTCCTGATTCCTTGATATTTTTAAAATATCTTTCCTTTCTTGATCACTAGCTGCCATCTTGTCTTATAGATGTGAAAGTCTATCTTCCCATTCATTCATATGTTATTTCCAGATCTTGATGAGATTTTTGATTTCCTGGATATCTCCTTGAATCTGTTTTATGTGTTCCATTGCCTGCTTATTTTGTTCATGCAAGGTTTCCATCTTTTTACAGTGCCCCTCAGTTTTTTTTTAACTATGACTTCTCTAGATGTGCTCAGCATTTCTTTTATTACGTTTATCATTTCTTCTTTTACCTGGGAGATTATCTCTGATATGAGTTCCTTTACAGCCTCATAGAGTTGCATTTTTATTTCAGTTTCTACCCTTTCACAAGTCTCAGGTGTATAGCTAACACTTTCTTTTTTGTCCCTGTCTCCTAGAATTGTTTGGAATGGGCCAGAGGTTTGACATTGCATTTTGCTCTTTTGTTTTGTCATTTTCCTGTGTTTCACTTGAGAAGGCAAATGCAAGGTCTTAGATGCTTCTTGGGTTGAAGATGTTTGTCTGTACTGCTGCTAGTTTTGTCAGGGGAATGAGAGATGTTAGTCCTTACTGGATCCACAGTGGCAGTCACATGCTCCCCAGATGTTGGGTTGTGTACTCAGTGAACCTTCAGCATACCCCACGTGGCTCACCAGTGATCCCTGATTGCTTCAGGTCAATACACAGGTCCCCACCAGGTTTTGATTTGTGTATTAAGACTGAATTTTATGTGGAATACACTGGGCAGGTCTTTACCTCCTGCCACATGGCACACCCTGGCTTCTTGGGGTCTCTGGGTGGGGCCTTACCATGTTCTGAGCAACAAACCAAGGCTGCACAACAAGGTTTGCTGTGGAGGGTTTCAGCTCACATCACTCAATATGCAGTGGCTCCTGGCTTCCTGGGGGTGCCCAGCTAGGACTCAAGTGATGACCCAAAGGTCTTGAACTGTTTAAGGATGCCTGGCAGGGCCCTACCAAGTTCTAAGCAAAGTCCTGCTACTGCACAGCTTGGTAGAGTTCACTGTGGTAGGCTTTGGCTCACAAGCAGTGACTCCAAGCTATCTAGAGTCACTGGGCGGTGACAGCCAGGACTGGAGTGATGACCCAAAGATCCTCGCCTGTTTGAGGATGCTGGACAGGGCCCTTTCATGTTCCAAGCAAAGTCCCACAGCTGCACAGCTAGGTGGAGTTCTCTGTGGATGGCTTCAGCTTGCACTATTCAACATGCAGCTATTCCCAGCTACCTGGAGATTGTTGGGTACAGCCCAGCCAGGACCTGACTGAGGATCCAAAGTTTCCAGACTGTTTTGGGTACTGGGTGGGGCCCTACCAGGTTCTGAGCAAAGTCTTGTGGCTGTACATCTAGGTAGAATTCACTGTGGCAGGCTTCAGCTCATACATGGTAGCTCCTGACTCTATTTTTTCTCTATAAAATTTAAAAAAACTGTCATTTGTGCTGATTCCTGCTTTTCTTCGACTTTGGTCAGTCTTGTTTCCTTCTTTGTTCTTGCAACTGTGGGATTGTTTTTTCATGGTTCATTACTCTCTTTAAGAGATCCTTTTCATGATCACTTGCTGTGATACTGTCTCCTTGTCTAATATTCTATCTTCATTTTCAGTGATGTGGTTTTGTAAACTTTCAATGTAATTTTTAAATTTTCTGGATATCTATTTGAATATAATTCATGGAGTCCATTTCTTTTCTGTGTTGGGAATTCTTGATTTCCATCATTTTCCTATGCTCCTATTTTTTGTTAATCTATGTCTAGTCTATATTTCCAAGCAATTTCTTCATTATGGTTGCCATCTTTTTTTTTTAATCTGAGAGATTATTTTTAATCAGATTCTTCTATAGTCTTCTTTGTTGTCCCTTGGACTTCTCCTGAGTAGCTTGAAATCTGGGGTTGCATTTTGTCTTTGTGTCATATCATTTTCTATTTTTTTTAAATTTTATTTTTTTTCTGTGTTGATGCTTATAAATTTTTTGTAGTAGAGGGCTTTATCTTTACTATGGAGACATTCCTAGGAAATGTTTGTTCTTCACAGATGTCTTCTATGTATAGAAGTTATTTTTTTGAGTCTTATGTCTGTCCCAAAATCCTACCTTCCCAATTTATTAAGGATGAGATGTTGCAATCTACTTGCCTTAGCACTCTGTCCTTTGATACTGGACTTTAGTGATGGTTATTATGCTAGACAATGATGTTGTTATACAAAGGAGAGCAATCAATTATAATGTGCATGACATCTTGACTAAAGTATTACAATTAGCTGTAACAATAACAGCAAGCACAGCTAAGAAATTGACAAACTGTGGTAATTATTAATTCGGTTCCTTAGGGGCAAGATCTACAGTTATATAACAAAAACCGACATAAATCAGAAATCTGTATCTGGAGAGTTTCTCCTTTATGAGTAATTTTACCCTGTGGTGGTAAAATTCAAGAAAGATAAGACATAATATAGAGAGATAAATGAAGAGAAGTATAGAAGAAGCAAGACTGGCTGACAAGGATGATCATTTAAGTTTTGGGAAAGTAGAGAAGAGGGCAGTAGAGAAAGAATGAATGAGTAAGCAAATATTTATCAGTATAATCCAGAAAGAATAAAGACAGTGTTCACTCACATGAAAACATCATAGAATCAAGAGAGACACTTGAGGAAAGGAAAAATAAAGATGAATGGAATAGAGCAAAAATAGTGGTAAAAAGCTAAAACAATAACAACAAAAAGACCAAAAAAGGAAAACAAAGGAAGGAAGGAGAGAGAGAGAGAGAGAGAGAGAGAGAGAGAGAGAGAGAGAGAGAACTTTATTTCTCTAGTGGTCAATAGTTCTGTGTTCAGTTCAGAGAACCACAGACTGTTAAATAAACATACGAAGCCTGCAATAGGATTATTGTAAGATGCAAGACTGATTTGTCATCCAGAAGTGGTGAGCTGGGGCTAGTCTTATTCCAGTAACCATCTATGTCAATCCGTGGCCCATCTATTCCTTACCCTTTTTTCTTTGTGTGTCTCTCCTAGTTGCTCTGCTGCCCTCAGACAGAGACAGCCTGAGACTGCTCTCAGTCCATTGTTCAGTGGGCTCCTCCTTGTCTTTGCATACCCTTTTCTGTTCAACTTCCACTGGCATGGCTCTGTCCTCTCACATTGCTTGTTGCAGGATAAGGTTGGGTAGGGTGCTGTGAGCTGAATGTCTGCTCTGTCCAGCTGACACTGCTGCTGCTGCTTCCATGAAAAATCCTAGGGCTGCTTGATCTCACTTCAATCTCCCCTCCCCTAGTTGGGTGTCATTCTGTCACTCTTTACTTTGTTGCTTAAATCTTTTGTCCCTCAAGCCACTGGTTACAGAGCTGGAGGAGTTATGCTGCTCCACTCACTATGTGTCCCTGTAGTCCCTAACCTTATTGTTCCTAAACGTTCCTGTTAGCCACTCTGGCTCACAAGAAAAATTCACAAAAAGGTTTCAACTTCTCAGGGAGGAAATAATTCACTCATTCTTCTGTGTGTCGGCAGAATTTGCTCTTAGGCTGCAGTATCCTCTGTGTGGAGGAAAGCAAAAGAGGCAGGAGTGATCCGGCCTGCGGACCAATGCGTGGGTTTTCCCCTAGAGGAAGGAAAACGGGGCGGGGGCAGGGTGAAGAGAGAGAGACGGAGGCAAGTTGAAGTTTCCCAATCAAACCTCGTTTTATTGAACAATGCTCCTGGCTTATAAAGAAGCGGGGGCAGGAAGTTACGGATGGGTCACTGTCATTTCCTGGGTGGGGCGAG
>PVLA01014346.1:0-31073 GCA_004027455.1 Hydrochoerus hydrochaeris | reverse complement strand
GAATTACAAAGGCTATTCATGGAAATAATTAAGGAAAACTTCCCAAGCATGGGAAAAGAAAATGACATTTGGTTGTGTGAGGCATACAGAACCCCAGCCACCTACAACCAAAACATATCTACACCCAGACATATAATAATCAAGATGCCAGAAATTCAATATAAAAACAGAATATTAAAAGCCATCAGAGAAAAGAAACAGATTACCTATAAAGGGAAGCCCATCAGAATCATGGCTGACTTCTTGACACAGACCATCAGATCAAGAAGAGCTTGGAGTGAAGTATTCAAAGCCCTGAAAGAGAATAACCTCCAGCTCAGATTGATGTACGCTGCAAAACTGTCACTAGAAACAAGATGCTTCCATGGCAAAGAGGAACTGGGCGAGTTTGTGATGACCAATCTAACCCTACAGAGAATACTGAAGGACATTCTAGAGAGAGAGAAAAAAATACCAGGATTTTAGGAACAGTGGGAGAAAGGCC
Source organism: Hydrochoerus hydrochaeris (assembly GCA_004027455.1). Taxonomy (NCBI): domain Eukaryota; kingdom Metazoa; phylum Chordata; class Mammalia; order Rodentia; family Hydrochaeridae; genus Hydrochoerus; species Hydrochoerus hydrochaeris. Next base: position 30,589 of record PVLA01014346.1, on the reverse strand, counting down.
TCAATGAGTGGGGCAGGCAGTAGAATGAAGAAGAAAACTAGACAAACAAAGACAGGAAAATAGCATGGCAGAAACGAGGCAGAGAATGATAACCAGAAATTCTAACACAAATGGCCTTGATACGCTATGTTGTTCATAGTGCACCAGGATTTAAAACCCACGTTACTCACACTACTTTGCTTAGATGTATTATATTCTGTTCCAGTCATTCTACCTGTACTAGATTTGAGGGCACAGAGAGTAATCCCCAAAATAACAGAATATAGTATGGTAATCATCCTTAATTTCCTATTAACTTAATCTAAAGCTCTGTAAAACCTACACTGTTTTACCATGATTGATCATAATCAAATCTGGTTTGTTGGATCATGGTTTTGTATTGATAGATTTTATTCAAAGCTATTATGATTTATAGTATCAAGTCTGAGAGTGTAGGCAACTACACTTAAGACAACAAGATCCACTAGAATATCTACTATGGTTTGATTATTACCTGCTTTTGAAGTTTTATACTGTCTACAATGTTTTATTTTTACTAATATTATTATTTACTGTTATATTCAATTATAATGCTATATTCAATTTATGCCTGATTATATAGACATTTTATTGAAGATAATAAGAAACAACAGAGTAATCATTGTAGATCACCTTGTATTATGGTTTTATATGACTTTTTGGTTTCACGTTTTTATAGGAATTTGTTTTGTTTCGTGTTGCTAAATTTTGTTTTTCCATCTAATACAGAAAGTATAGAAATACATGCAGAGATTCATGCATGCATAGCTGTTTACACTCTCACTGTTTGAATATCTACTTTGTATGCTTTAATTTTGTAACTTGAGCAACTATTTCTAAGAGGACAATATGTAATTTATCAACTAGTGATTTATTACTGTTTATCTTTTTTTTTGAATTCTGTATTACCTCTACTCTTTACATGCTTTTATTTCTCTTTAAATTAAAAAAATGAGTCTTCAGATCCTCAGACATGATATTCGTTTAGGTATTATTTACCTTATCTCAGTAAGATTTTAAAGCATTAAGTTTATAGAACTACATGTAGAGACTCATGCATGCATAGCTGTTTACAGTCTCACTGTTTGAATATCTACTTTGTATGCTTTAATTTTGTAACTTGAACAACTATTTCTAAGAGGACAATATGTAATTTATGAACTAGTGATTTATTACTGTTTATCTTTTTTTTAAATTCGTTATTATCTCTACACTTTACATGTTTTTTCTCTCTTTAAATAAAAAAAACTAAAAGATCAAAGCGTGTCCTAAAAAAGAATCTTCTTTCCTTTTACTGAAGGGCTGAGTTCACAGAGGCTCAAACATATGCTCTGCTGATTTGATTGCCTGAACTGTAGTATAAGCGTAGTGCCCAGCCTTGAGGGCTATCAGAAGTAAAGGTGACAGCAATGATTGGAACAGATAAGATCCCATAAATTGGGATAGAAATATTTGAGAGTATCCTCATGCGGCTGGGTACACTGAGCTCCTGAATTTCAATAATATTACTGTACTAAAGAAGAGATTTCCCCACCCTTAGTGCCAAAAGCTTCCCACATACAACTGCTGTGGTACTGGCCTCTCCTATGTCAGGAAGCTAATCTAGGGTTTGCAGTGGGAATCACCTTGTGCGACAGTGCTGGAGCTCTTCAGGACCTGCCGTCACCACACACATTGTATCTATGACAGTGCTGGAGAACCTAGGACAGGGCTGCAGAAGCAGGCTGTTTGTATCACTAAAACCTCTAGTAGCATATCCATTACTGCTTGAGGCCTAAAATTTGGTTCAAATATCAGAAACTTCCTGAAGGTGAGGTAAACAATGTGACCCCATGAGGAGGTTCACTATACTTTCAAGGAACTTCTTGAGTTTTCTAACTTTTATAAACACAAGACTGACGATCAAGCATGAGGATGGATTTAAGGGTGTGGGATAGTGGTGACAAATATATACCTTGGTCAGGCTGTTTATCAATGTGGGACTATTAAGTAGAGGCTCTGAATTAAATGTTGCAACTTGTGGAATTTAAAAACAAGTGTCAATGGTTTATTTGGCTTGTTGGCAGAAATATGCATCAAAATATTACTGAGGAGTTAATGATGCCTGGTTTACTATTGAGGAGATATGAAGGTTCAGGGAAAAGGGAATTCTGGAGAAGATTGTCATGTTAAACCTAATACTTCACACTAAAAAGATCAGGTAAGTGTAGGCTTTGCTAACACATTTAGAAATATTTATGAGGTGGCCACCAAAATCCCTAAAGAGCCCGGTCATTCGTCTTCTCTGTATGCATCTTATCTTTGGGACTACTATCTCTCAGTTGGGAAACTTAATGGAAAAGGGTTTAATTGAACTCCACATTGACAGCTGTCAAGTGGCAGCACTGAACTCCTAAAGACAAGGTGCTGAATCTCCATGACACACAGATCAAAGCAGTGATGGGAATTATATGACATATGTAGACATATGGTACTTGATAGTAAGGCATGGTGCTGCCAAATGTGAAATAGACAGGAAGTCTAATTTTTGCTAGATTCATATAATTGGAAAATTTTAAAGGCAAAATGAATAGAAACCTACCTGAAATGATAGTGAAGATAAAATTGCAGCCCCTGAAACAGTCTCCAGATTTGAGTCAGTTTACAGACAGAACACCTTGAATGAAGGCCTCAAATCCCCTTTAAGAAAGGGGATCTGTGTGCCTTATGGATCATTACCACTGTCAATATTTCATCCATCCTTTCCCAAATGGCTCTTCAGCTTCTTATTGTGACAATTAACTGTAATTTGGAGATAAGGATCTTATCACATTTGGGGAATTACTGCACACTTGTTCTGAAATAACATTTATTCCAAGGGATCCCAAATATCATTTTGGCTCCCCACTAAGAGTAGGAACATATTTGACAGGGGATTTAGTTCAGCAGCATAAGCACCTACCTTCCAAGTGTGCAGCTGTGAGTTCCATCCCTGGTTTAAAAAAAAAGAGAGAGAGAAAATAGGAGCATATGGAAGTCAGGAGCCCTCTGGAGTTTTAGCAAAGTTTTGACCCACAGTGGGTGTATTTGGTCCCCAAATCCATCCTGTAGGTTTTCTCCTAGTTTCAGAGTATATAATTAGGGTAGAAATCTACCCTAATTAGAATTCTACCCTAATTATATTTTCTGGCTCCGCAAACTATTGGATGAAGGCTATTATAGTAATAAAGGACAAATGGAAGCCATTAGAGTTGCCTTGGCTTGGGAAAATAGTAAACCAAAACAGTAAACCAAAAATAATATTGCATTCCTGCAGTGACTGCAGATGTTAATGCCACTGTCAAGCACTAGAAAGATGGAGGAGTGTTAGTTCCCACTGTACCACATTAAATTTTTTCTTTTTTTATTTTAAGAAAGAAAGAAAATTAAAAGTCAAAATAGAAAAAAAAAACAAGAAGAAAAGTAGAATTCAGAGTTCAAAAAAATTAACATCATAAAATCTCTAGTTGACACATTACATCATGCCAACTTAGCAATAGTTGTTAGAGTCACAAAATCTAAACATAAAATATGGTTAGACACTCAAACATTGATAGTACAAACTCTTCTGTTCAATAATCTAACAAAAGCTCAGTATTATGGTCATCTATTTTACACACTAGACATACAGTTATGTCCTTTAGAGCAATTTCTTTCCCTTTCACTTTTACAATTTTTACTTTTATATCTATCATACTTTTATATCTATTATACATTTTGGATACCATTATTCTTCCCATTCTTATTGTTTATTGCACTAGAGAGACAATGTGATATTTACTAAGTTGAGCCTTGTTTATTTCATTAATTAGGATATTCTCAAGTTGCTTCCACTCACCAATAAAGGCCTCAAGAGCATCCTTTTTTATAGCTGAGTAGTATTCAGTTGTATAAAATTACCACATTTTTTTATCCACTCTGCATTTGATGGGCATTTTGGTTATTTTCAAGATTTAGCTATCCCAAATTGTGCTGCCATGAACATGGGCGCACATATATCACTGTTAGATATTTAATGCTCATATCTGTCCTGTGTAGAAGACAGCTGAGTCTTGGAAAATGATGGTGGATTACTGCAAAGTAAATAGAATGACTCCAATTTCAGCTGTTGTACCAGATGTGGTTTCCTTGCCTCAATGGTTTAACATATCCCCTGCTATCTGCTTTGTAGCCATTGAGGTGGCAGATACCTTCTTTTCTATAACTGTGCATGAAATTCATCAGGAATATTTCCTGTCACTGTCAAGGACATAAAATATAACTTCTGTGTTTTAACTCAGGGTTACATTAAATGGCCAGCCCTGTCTTACAACTTTGAATTTGGGAATTTTGACCATCTTTCTCTTCCACAAGGTATCACACTAGTCCATTACATTGATGATATCATCTTAATTGGACCAAATGAGCAGGAGGTAGAAAACACTCTGGACTTTTTGGATGGAAATAAACACAACTAAATTCAAAGACCTTTTACTTTACTGTAACTTCTAAGATCTCAGTGATGTGGGACATGCAGAGATATCCCTTCTAAGGTGAGCCATAAGTTGTTGTATCTGACTCCAGTTTCAACCAAAGAAGAGGCAGAATGCATAGTGAATCTTTTGGGAATGTGGAAGTTTAGTGTCAAGAAGTCCTTGTCTATGCCTAAAACTCCAAGAGTTTTGCCTATTTTGTTTTCCACTTTGATTGATTTTGACTTTAGTTTTTCTGTATAATAAATGATATGGGTTAAGATCCAATCTTCTGCATTTGGATAATCAGTTTCCCCAGAAGTGTTTACTAAAGAGGTTATGTTTACTCTGGTGTATGCTTTTGGCCCTTTTGAACAAGGTCAAATAGTTGAAGGTGCTTATAGTTGTTTCTGCATCACCCATTCAGCTCTGTTGATCCTCTTGTCTGTTTTGGTACAACAACCATACTGTTTTTATCACAGAAGCTCAGTAAAGTAACTTCAAGCCTAGGATTTGGGATCATGGAAAATGAGTTCAACTATTTGGTTGGTCCCTCTGCTGTCTCATGCTAAAAAGAAAAACTAGAGCCTGGATTTGAGTGTAGAAAGTGGCCATGGCCAGAGTCTGCATTGTAGTTGATTAGGGTCAATGCTAGTGTCCATCAGATCCATGCAGTGCAGGGCCAAATTTATTTTGAATATTTTTAGTGTAGAAAGATTTGCAATGACTTCATATTTGTTATAACTACTATTGTGGAATTGTAAAAGTCACATAAGCATGTTCAGAAACAAGAACGTGAAACATTTGCAGAATCAAAATTGCTCTTATGTTATTCTGTAGTTAGGACACTGAGTGGACACAAGAAAATGTCTACTGAGACACCTGTGGTTGATAATTGTGAGACTGTTTTTCAATTTTTCCTTTAGGAGCACAACAGTTAGAGGAAAAGGAATGTTGAAATTATAAGTATTCCTCAATAACATAAAATTTTTTTATTTTATCAGATTTAATATTTTAATGTTAATCTCAAATTCTTGACTAATTTTCCTTGTTCTAGTAGATGCAAAGCATATTGTTTCACACTTCCATATTATGTTTACCAGTATTTCTTGTTTGTACTTTAAAAACCAAAACAGCCAAAAATGATAGAAATAACACAGAAGTTTAAAAAATAGGAAATTAACACTTTTTAATATATAGCATATTGTTATCTTTGAAGTAATTGTTCAGATTGCAAGATCAAGTATAAAAATGATTAAACAGTCAAACAATGACAGGACAAACTATTTTTTAATGAACTAACAGAGATTGGTGGTATAGTTATCTATCTTATATACATATACATACATACAGCTGTATGTGTCTACCTATATACATATAATCTTTTACTTTCTTCCTTTTCAATTTTCCCTATCCCAGTTGTTCTTTCCTTTTGAGCACTTTCTTTCTCTTTCATTATTGTCTTACCTATTGTACATTTTGGATCTTACTGTTCTTTTACTTTTTATTTTTATTATCAATTTATACTAGGGAGATATTTATAAATGTGAGATTCATTTATTTCATTTATGAGTATGGTCTCAAGTTGCCTCCATTTACATATAAAAGCATAAAGATCATCCTTTTATATAGCTGAGTGATATACCATTCTGTAAAAATACCACATTTTATTATTCATTCTGTGTTTGATGGGCATTTGGGTTGTTTCCAAGATTTAGCTATTACAAATTGTGCTGCTACAAACATGGAGGCATATATTACCTGTATTTTCTAAGAGAATAAAATCAAACAAAATAATGTTGAATAGAGTCCATCAAAACAAAAAAATGAACATGGTACAGGACTTCTAAACAAGATAAAAGGAAATCCATAATGACTACCATAATACCTCTTGTTATCTTCAAAATAATTACCCATACCATTTGGCATAATAAAATAAAGCAAAATAGAACAGAATAAAACCAATCAAAACAAAGCATTGAAAGCAATACAGGACTTCAAAACAAAATAATAGAAAATCAACAATGGCTATGTAAAATATTTTGTTATCTTTGAAATAGCTATTCATGCCATCAAATATAATAAAATCCACCAAACCAAACCAAACATAATAAAACCAAACTAAACAAACCAATGCAGATTTTCAAAACATGATAATAGATTAACATTGGCCACTGCCTTCCCTTTATAGACATTTCTTCCCTTCCACTTTCACAACATCTATAGTGACTTTTGGGTCCCACTAACTCCTTTAGTTTTTTATACTAGGGAGACAACAAAACATTCACCTGTGTGACTCTGAATCATTTCATCCAGGGGCATCATCTCAAGTTGTATCCATTTACCTACAAGAGCCTCAAGGTTATCTTTCTTTATAGCTTAGTAGCTTCCCATCATATAAAAATATCTTATCTTTCTTATCCATTCTGGGCACATTAATGGGCAAGGTACCCCTATGATTCCATTGTTCCCTGTAACATAGAGCATTGTTCTCTTTCCTTTTACTTTCAGTCTATGAATTTTCTTTTGAACTAAATGAGTTTCTTGCATAAAGCATATTGATAGATCCTGTCTCCTGATCCACTCTATGTTTCTTTTTATTGGTGAATTGAGGCCATCTAGATTAATAGTTATGGCCAACATGCACTGGCTCATCTCTGCCATGCTATTTTCTTGTTGGCTCCTTACTTTTCCCCTCCATTTAACTGTCTGTCCCAGAGGGTGACTTCCCTCTACCACTCTTCCTGGAACTGTGGTCATTTTGATTTCTCTCTAGATGTCCATACATATTTGTTGTGGGCTTGGTTTGGCAGTCATGAATTCCTTCAGTTGTTTTTTGTCATAAAAGTATCTTGTTGCCCCATTAATCTTGACAGTATGTTTGGCAGAGTACATCATTCTGGTTGGAAGATGTTTTCTTTCATGACTTGCAACACTTTACTCCATCCTCTTCTTGACTTCATGTTTTTTTGAGAGGTCTATTGTGATTGTGATGGGTTTTCCTGTGTAGCTGATCTGTTTCTTTTCTCTAACAGCTTTTAATACTCTGCTCTGAATTTGTGGTAACTTTATTATATGTCTTGCTGTAGATTTATTTTGGTTATGGCTAGTTGGAGTTTTATGTGCATTGCTTATCTGTGTAACAGATACTTTTCCCCTGTTTGGGAAGCTTACTGCTATTACTTCTGTAAACTAACTTTTTATTTCACTCTTCCTGACCCCTACTTCTTCACTGATACCTACCACTCTTAAATTATTTTGTTTGTGTTGTCTCACAGTTTTTGAATTGTTATTTCCTGATTCCTTGTTATTTATAAGAGATCTTTCCTTCCACAATCACTAACTGCAATACTGTCTTCACAGTCTGAAAGTTTGTCTTCACTCTCTTTCAAGTGCTTTTTCCAGCTTTTAATCAACTTTTTAATTTCCTGGGTATCTCTTTGAATCTGTTTCATGCATTGTAATTCCTTTATATATTGTCCATTCAAGGTTTTCATCACTTTCCAATGCTCCTTTAATTTATCTATTTCTTCTTGAGATAGGTTGAGAAATTCATACATTATGTTTGTGATTTCTTCTTTAACCTGAGAGATTACTTCTTATTTGATTAGTTTAACAGTATCTTGAAGTTGTTTCTTTACTTAAGTTGCTATCCTTTCTGAGATATCAGGTGTGTGACTTCCATTTTATTCTTTGAATGTATATGCCAGACTTTTTCCTTGTGGCCTTGACATGTGAGATTGTCTTTTGTTTCTTCACCTTGACATTTTTCTGTATTCCTCCCAGCAAGTTGGTTGAAGGGTCCCAGGCCCTTCCCACATTGGTTGTCCCTCTGTTGTGTAGGTGAATGGGACAAGTACCTAAGTTTTGGGGACCCAAGGTGTTCAGGGAGGTTGCAGGGCATGTGGTGGGCTTCCCCAGACCTGTAAGGCTGCACTGAGGCTTCTGAAATGGTCAGGGGTGCATGGTGGTGGGGCTGCTTCTTCTATCAGCCTGCATGACTCCACCAGGACTCCCACAGTGGTGGCAGGCACACAGAGCTCTATCTGATTCTCCTAGTGGGCTATTGCTGCCTGAAGGAAGCAAAGGTCTTCAGTGGTGGCCTGCAGGTATAAAGGGCTTACTTGGCTGCATGACCCTACTCCTGCTGGATGCCTATAGGGAACAAGGCTTCTGATGACAGTGGCTGACAGGTGAAGGAGATCTATCTGGATATCCCTGCTCACACTGGCTGCCCTTGCAAAGCAAGCCTTCCAATGATGGTGGCCAGCCATCTTTTGAAATCTTGAAGGAACATATAAGGAAAGTTTCTCTTGGTGCCAAAAGAAACTTTCCCCTCTCTTACCATCTTGCCTAAAATGATATAAACTCTTAGACACACGTAATTTTCCTATCTCACCTTGGCTGAAACCTTTTACTGAGAGGAATGGTGCTGCCATTATTTTTTAAGGATAATTTTCTTAGTTATATTTACTCTTGACAGAGACATAATACTTGATACTGAAAATTAAGGAAGGAAAAGTTAGTTTCTTACAGTTCCTGGAGGCTTCTGTATATACTAAGCTGCCTCTAAGGCAGCATGGCATGATGGGGCAGTCATTCATAGATCCTGCAAACAGCAGGACATTAACCAGAAAGAGAAGAGACACACCTTCTTCTTTGACATTAGATCATATCCTAGCTCCACCCTAGGTTGGTGTAGCACTCATCCACCAATCTGAGTGCCAGACAGTGAACCAATTGCAAATGCTAAATTTGGTAGAGTGCATAATTGCATGAGGTTTGGGGCCACTCACATAAAACATGACAGTGATGAATAACAGAATGTCTCCCAGGGGCATGGCAATAATAATATTCTCATTACAAGTGAAAGCTGGAATTCTTGAAATTCTCTTTTCTTTACTGCTATCTAGACCTTTACTAACAATAGTGCAAATTAAGGTCCACAGATTTGGTTTTCAAGCACCTTTCTGTAGTCAACATCTTCTTCATCCTTTCTCAGGAAACTCTCCATCTGATGACACCTTTTGGATTGAAACATTCCTTCAGTGATTTTGGCTGCAGAGTTCTTTTGTTATTTTACATACTTGGCAGGGGTGTGTCCGTTGGGATGATATGCAGCTTCCAGACCATCATGATCAGCCCCATGAACTCCCTTGGAAGGATGTTAAAGAAAAAGTCCCACAGTACATTGAATCTCACATTTCCCTCTGTTGGATCCTGTATGTGATGATGATTCATTTTTCCTATGCATGTATATGGAAAATGGAACAGCAACAGTATGAGAAAGAACATATATTTGGATTTTGTTCTATTGAAGGTAGTAAAAACATTTCTTCCTCAGTATATTTAGTATTGCTATTCCAAGAAATTTTATTTTCTGTGCACATAATCTGGGGCAGTGTTTCCATGATTTTCCTTCTCTATGGGTATAAGCAGCAGGTTCAATATATTCACTGTGTTTTGCCTCAGTTCCTCTCCTGATTTCAGGGCTACACAAAGCATCTTTGTCCTGATGTGCATATTTGTGATTTGTAACACTCTCTCCTCCCCATTATATATTTATGTTGCTTTCATGTATTACCCCAGTGTGCAGTTGATGAGTTTCAGTGTCTTTTTTTTCTGTGTCCTTTCCTAGAGTCAACCATTTGTTTCCATGAGCTGAAAATCCACTACACCAAGGCTCTCTTTTGTCTACATAAGGAATACAGGAATTCACCAATCATAAGCATGGAAATGATATACATTTTCATAGTATTCAATTTTTAATGCATCACCCTCAAAACATGGTACAGAATATGTGAAAGAACAACCTGTCTTTGTAAGACAAACTGTCATTGGCATTGCAATCTTTCAGCTGCTTAAATGTCAGGTCTGCATTTGTATGTAAAACTGAACAAGCAAAATTGAATGAGTTAAGTCTCAGCCATTCAAAATCTGATTCATCATATCGGTGAAAAGTGGTGTACTCAAAGACAAGAAACACAATGAAAAAATGAATGGTGGATATTGTTGGAAGACACTTTCCTGTAGCTTTCTCATATGCATTGTATTAATCAGGTTTTCCACTGCTAGATATAATATGTGACAAATAAATTGTAAGAAGAAGAGAGGTTTAATTTGGTTCTTAGTTTAGGGGAACAGATTTCATCATCAGCTCTTTCCAAGACACTGCATTGAACAATGAAGCTGCTCACTTCATGGTAGCCAGAAAACAGAGTGAAGAAAAGAGCCAGGGAGGGACACAAGGCATCCAATGGCACACACCTGGTGACACTTTCTTCCAGCCAGGCTCCACATCCTCACAGCACATTTAGCTATGGACTTAATAAGTGGTTAATCACCTGATGTTAGTAGCCTTTGTGTTGAAGTATTTATTCAGTGAGTTTCATTGGAAACTTAACTTGTGTGTCCTCAAAGTGAGGAGGACTGTGTAAATTTGTACCATGTGCCTCTTGAGTTTCTTCAAGAATATCCCACACAGCTCTCATGAACTCATGTTGAAGAATATTAAAATAAAATGTCCAAAGTACATTGACTTTTCTGTGTCTCTCTGATGGTTGCCACACATGGGAGTAAATTTCATTTTACATATGATATGTTGCATATATTTGTAAATAGAGAAAGCAGAAACATCACAAAGAAAGTACATTTGGGATTCTGTGTGGATGGGGATTGTTAGAGTACTGTGGGCTCAGTCTATATTGCATTAGTAGTATTTCCAGAGGTTTTTTGTATTGTGCTCATAATATGGGCCAATGGCTCCATGATTTTTGTCCTACACAGACAGAAGAAGCAGGTTAAACACATTCATAGTGCTAAAGTTTCCCCCAGATTCCCTGAGTCAAAAGCCACCAAAAGCATCCTTCTGGTGAGCACCTTTGTATCATCTTACACCATCTCCATCTTTTAGTTTTCACCAGTTTTTCTTATAATCAGAATTGGTGTTTTCTAAGTATACATATTTCCATGTATTTCAGCCACTTTCTGGTCATGAGCCAGGATTCCTCAATACCCAAGCTCTTTTTTGTTTGGATAAACAACACAGAGCTCCCCTATCATTTTCAGAAATATATAAACTGTATGTTTTGTCAGTATTTTCTGTTCCTTCTCATTTCACTCTGACAGGCAATATAGAAATGTGAAGAGAGACCACATATATTTCTTGGGGAGACTAACAGACATTCAGTTGGTTAAATGTGGAATGTTCATGGGAAGAATTCATGCGAATAATGCAGGTTGGCCCATTTCTGGTGCACACTTTTCTGTTCTCATCAATCTGAATCAAGTGTCAATTGAGGCAAATAAAATGAATTCAGTCCTTGCTCCTGTGATGACTAACCAGAAATTTTATAACATTGCATGCCCAAGAAATCACATATGTACTAAAAGTGAATGCAGTGAAGAAACTGATGAGCACAATTTCATTAGAATTTTCTATGGGTTTCCTGTGTTTCTGGGGAAGACATATTTTTTGCCATGCTCCATGTTCAAATGGGTGTCTACACAAGTAAAAAGACTTGGATTATATCAGTAGTATCAATGCCAATGCAGAAAATAGGCTTGCTTACAGCATAATTATTAAGACTCAGTCTCATAATAACAATAATCTATTTCACAAGAATTTTGGAGATGTATGAAAAAATAACTACACCTGAGAACTATCCAGACCTTCACCTAGTTTAGAAATTCTTAGAGTGAGGTAGATGATCTTCTTAAACCATGGCATGGGTCATGTAACAGTTCAGTAACCATAACATGCTCCTTCCCTCCATGAATGTTAGTTGATGATGCTTTGGACAACTTACTTCTTTTAAAACATGTTCTGATTACTTTACAGGGGAAAAAGCTCTATTTACCTTATAGTTTTGGATGCTCAAGGGCTTATGCCACCACCAGCTGTGTTCTTGCTTGGGGCTCCTGCTGAATTGCATGCTGGTCAATATTATCATTGGAGGGCAGTGTGGGGTACAAGAAGTCAAATAGTGGAGAGGAGCCATTCTTCTTTTATAACACCTCCCACATGAAAACTAATAAGGATTCCATAAAATTATCTTAATCACTTCTAAGATTAGAAGCCATAATTTTCTACAGATTCCCACATTGCATCTCATTCTAAACATCCACCATGTTGGAAATGATTTCTACTACAAACAACTGTGTCCACTGTAATGACATGCCTTTGACTGTCTTCCAGAGTGTCAGCTACATGAACTGTTGATATTCTTTTTCTTGTACTAGTAATTGAACTCATAAGCTTGTGTTTGCCAGGCAGATGCTGTGCCACTAAGCTATATCCAAGGTAACAGATGTTGATTTTTGAAAATTGATTATATATCCCTCTACTTTGGTGAATTTACTACCTCTAAAAGGTTTTTTTGTAGACTTTTTAAGATTTTCTAATTTTTTCAAGAGTATAAAGAATTTTTTTGAGAAAAAGGTAGCTTCTGTCTAGGACAGCCTCCAGAGTATAGCTACTCAGGTAATATACTGTAAATGGGGGTTTGAATGGAGAAGCCTGCCACATAGACAATGTACATATTGTAAACATATCATACTACTGTAGTTTTGTCCCACCTCACACTCATGTTGTGATTTCTCACTGGATCAAGGGACCTTAGCATCCATACTCATAATCATATAAATGGGGGATCCAATGGATAAACCTGTCACATAGACAATGTACATATATTAAACAAGGATTACCTAGAAGGAATGGGCTAGTGAAGCATTGGTTTCCCACCCAAGGTGATTGATGCCTATTTAGAATTAACCACTGCTATTAATCCCTAGGACAAGAACATTGGTGTAGGAATACCTCTTTTTCTTGAAACCTGGACTTCTCTGAATGTGTCTTTGGGTATAATAGAATGGGATCATATCAATTAACATATTATTCTTGACTAATGTAAGATTCTTACATTATTGTACGTGGTTAATAACATGCATTGCATTTGTAAATCCAATCTTGACATAATTTTGAAGAGCTGGTAATCATGGATGCAATCATGACTTAAATTCTGATGGCATTTATATAAATACGCCCACTTAAGTTATATACAAATGTTTTTATTTCAAGAGAAAAAAAACAGAAAAAAGGTAGAAATATTACCGAATTTCAAAAAAAAAGGATAAGCAGTAAGAGATCATTGGCTGATAAATTACATATTGTCCTTTTAGAAATAGTTGTTCAAGTTACAAAATTAGAGCATACAAGGAATACATTCAAGCAGTGAGACTGTAAACAGATCTGTTCAACAATCCAACAAGAGCTTAGAAGTATGGGTATCAATCCTACACACTTAAATATTCATGCAGTTTTATCTTTTATAGCACTTCATATTTCCTCTCTTTTTTACAATAGCAATAATACACTTTTAAAAATTTATTTAAAGAGACAAAAAAGCAAAAGAAAAAAGGATAGCAAAAATACAGAATTCTAAAAAAAAAGAGAAAAAACATGAAGAAATCACTACTTGATAAATTATATACTGTCATCTTGGATGTAGTTGGTCAAGTTACAAAATTAATGGATACATAGCAGACATTCAAACAGTGAGACTAGAAAAAATTCTGCTCAAAGATCCAATACAGATTCAGAAATATGGTCACCTATTTTACACACTCAAACATACATACAGTTATATCCCTTAGAGCACTTTCTTTTCCACCCTTTTTCACAATGGCAATTACACATTTTGGGTTTTATTACTCTTATAGTTCTTATCACTTTTTACACTAGAGACACAATGTGATATTTATAAATGTGATTTTTTTTATTTCACTAATGAGGACAATCTCAAGTTGTCTCCATTTACATATGAAGGCCTCAAGATCATCCTTTTTTATAGCTGAGTAATATTCCATTGTGTAAAAATACCATGTCTTTTTCATCCACTCTGCAGTTGATGGGCATCTTGGTTGTTTCCAAGATTTAACTATTACAAATTGTGCTGCTATGAACGTGGGTGCACATATATCACTGTGAAATGAACTTTTCAGTTCTTCTGAGAAAATATCCTGGAGGGGAATAGCTGGATTGAATGGGTCTTCCAATCCTAGTCTTCTGAGAATTCTCTATATGGATTTCCATAATGGTTGTACCAGTCTACATTCCCACCAACAGTGGAGCAGTGTCCCTTTTTCCCCAATGCCTCACCAACATTTGTTATCAGTTGATTTCTCGATAGCAGCTTTTCTTTGCAGAATGAGGTGAAATTTCAGTGTTGTTTTAATTTGCATCTCTCAAATGACCAGTGATGGTGAACATTTCTTCATGTATTTATTTGCCATTTATATATCTTTCTCTGAGAACTGTGTGTTCATCTCAGATGCCCATTTTTGGAGAAGATTTTGGATTTGGGGCACTTGATGTTTTTCAGTTCTTTATATGTTCTGGATATGAGTCCTTAGTCTCAGGGGTTGCTGGCTAAAATTCTTTCCAACTCTGTGGGTTTTCTTTTCACTCTGTTGGTGATTTCCTTTGAAGTGCAAAAGCTTTTCAATAATATGAGGTCCCAGTTGTTGATTCCTTGAAGTGTTTCCCATGCAGTTTGCATTTTTTCATAAATTATCTGCCTACTCCACATGTCTCCATGATTTCTTCCTACCTTGTCTTCCTGTAGATTTAGTGTTTCTGTTTTAATATTTAGGTCTTTGATCCATTTATACTTTAGTTTTGTGCATGGTGATAGGCATGGATCTAGTTTCAGTCTTCAGCATGTGGAGAGCCAGTTTTTCAAATACAATTTATTAAAGAGGTTGTCCTTCTTCCAGTGAACATATTTAGCCCCGTTGTCAAATATCAGATGGCTGAGTGTCTTTGTAATTGTGCTTGCATCTTCTAATCTGTTCTATTGATCCTCAGGTCTATTTCTTTGCCAATACCATGCTGATTTTATCACTGTGGCTTTGTAGTATAGGTTCAAGTCAGGAATTGAGATGTCTCCTGCCTTGGCTTTGTTGCCCAGAATTGAATTTGCTATTCTAGGTTTCTTCTGTTTCCAAATGAATTTGAGGAGAGTTTTCTCTAGATCTGTGAGGTATGTCAATGGTATTTTGATTGAGATTGCATTAAATCTGTATAACAGTTTGGTGAGTATGACGATTTTCACAATGTTGTTTTTTCCTAGCCAAGAGCAAGGACTATCCTTCCATTTTCTAATGTTGTCTTCAATCTCCTTTTTCAGTGTAGTATAATTTTCAGCATATAGGTCTTTTACATGTTTAGTTAGGTTGATTCCTAAGTATTTCATTTTTTAGATGTTATTTTAAAGGGTGATATTTTCATAATTTCTCTGTGTGTTTTTTGTTTGCTATTGATTTTTGAGCATCAACTTTGTATCCAGCTACACTGCTGAACTTGTTTATTACCTCTAGTAACCTTTTAATGGAGTTTTTTGGGTCATCTATGTAGAGTATCATGTCATCTGCAAATAGTGATAACTTAACTACTTCCTTACTTATCTTTATTCCTTTTATTTCTCTCTCTTGTCTGATTGCCCTGGCTAGTGTTTCCAGAACTATATTGAAAAGGAGTGATGATAGTGAACATCCTTGTCTTGTTCCTGATTTTAAAGTGAAAGCTTTCAATTTTGTACATTTAGAATAATGTTGGCTGTAGTTTGTCATAGATGGTCTTTATAAGGTTGAGGTAGACAATAGTAATACTGAGTTTCTGAAGGGTTTTTTTTTTATCATGAATATGTGTTTGACTTTGTCAAAAGCCTTTTCTGCATCTATTGAGATGACCATGTGGTTTTTGTTTTTGGCTCTGTGGATGTGGTGGATTACATTTATTGATTTGCTTATGTTAAACCATTCTTGCACTCCTGGAATGAATCCCACTTGGTCATGATGTATAATCTTCTTGATTATTTGCTGCATTCTATTTGCCAGTATTTTGTTGAGAATCTTTTCATCAATGTTCATTAGTGAGATTGGCCTATAGTTCTCTTTTTTGGTTGCATCTTTCTCTGGTTTTGGTATCAGAGTAATACTTGCCTCCAGGAATGATTTAGGGAGGATTGCTTTCTTCTCAATTTCACTGAAGTGTTTAAGGGGTATTGGCATCAAATCTTCTCTCAATTTTTTGTAGAATCCAGCTGTGAATCCATCAGGACCTGGGCTTTTCTTTGTTGGTAAGTTTTTAATTACATTTTCAATTTGAATAGCTGATATTGGGTTGTTCAAAATTGCTATATCTTTTTTGTTGAGCTTTAGTAGTTCATATGTACCTAGAAATCTTCCATGACCTCTGTGTTTTCCACTCTATGGGAGTAGAGATTTTCAAAGTTGGTATTCATGATCCTTTCAATTTCCATGGGATCTGTAATAATTTCCCCCTTTTCCATTCTTATTGCATGAATTTGGGTTTTTTCTTTCTTTCTCTTAATAAAGTTAGCTAGGGGTTTATCAATTTTGTTTATTCTCTCAAAAAACCAGGTTTTTGATTCATTAATTCTTTGTATTTTTTTTTAGTTTCAATTGCATTGATTTATGCTCTAATCTTTACAATTTCCTCTCTTCCATGAGCTTTGGGTTTAGCTTGCTCTTTTTTTTCTAGAAGCTTGAGATGGAGCATTAAGTTATTTATTTGTGCTCATTCTGTTTTCTTGATATGACAATTTACTGCTATGTATTTCCCTCTTAAGACCACTTTCATTGCATCCCATAGATTACAGTATGTTGTTTCTTTGTTTTCATTGAATTGCAGGAATTGATTTATTTCTTCTTTTATTTAATATGTACCCCACTAGTTGTTCCAAAGATTGTTATTTAATTTGCATGTATGTATGCAGGTTTTGCAATTTCTTTTGCCATTAATTTCCAATTTCAGTGTGCTATGGTCAGATATATTCATGGGATACTTTCAATACTTTTGTATTTACTTAAGAATGTTTTATTTGATAATATATGGTCTATTTGTGAGAATGTCCCATGTGCTGCTGAGAATGTGTATTCTGATGTGTTTGGGTGGAACACTCTGTAAACACTACTAAGTCCAATTGCTCACAGGTATGGTTCAGTTCTGCTTTTTCTTTGCTGACTTTTTGTCTAGTTAAGATCCCTTGTTATAACTGTGTTCTTGTGTATTTGGTTTTTCATGTCCATTAGTGTCTGCCTTACATAGTTGGGTGCTCCCTGTATTTGGTGCATATATATTTATAATTGTTAGTTATTCCTCTTGAATTTTTCCACTAATGAGTATGCAGTGATTTTCTTTATCTCTTTTAATCACTTTAGGTTTGAAGTTTACATTGTCTGCAATTTGAATAACTATCCCTGCTTTTTTCTGGGTTTCTGTTGTATGGAATAGTTTTCCATCCTTTGGCTTTTAATCTATGGGTTTCCATTTGGGTCAGATGTGTTTCTTGTATACAGCATATTGTGGGATCGATGATGTTTCTTGATCCATTCTGTCAGTCTATTTCTTTTTATAGGTGAATTGAGGCCATTTAGATTCATGGATATCACTGATATGTACTGGCTTGACTTTGCGTTCTTATCTTCCAGTTGTTTCTTTCTGCTTTTCCCCTTATTTAATTGCTTATCCTACCTGGTGGTTTCTTTCTGTTGTTGTTTTGGGGACTGTCATCATTTTGATCTCTGTGTAGCAAGTCTTTCAGTACTCTTTCTAGGGTTGGTTTGGTGAACGTGAATTTCTTCAGTTGATCTTTGTCATGGATGTGTCTTCTTTCTCCATTAAATTTGAATGAAAGTTTGGCTGGGTACATCAGTCTGGGTTGAAAGTTGTTTTCTTTCAGGGCTCTAAATACCTCACTCGAAGTTCTTCTTGATGTGAGGGTTTGTGCTGAAAAGTCTGCCATGATTCTAATGGGCTTTCCTTGGTTAGGTGAGTTGTGTCTTTTCTCTAACATCTTTTAGTATTTTGTTTTTATGCTGCATGTCTAAGATCTTAATTATTATGTGTCTGGGTGTTGATTTATGTTGACTGTGACTGGTGTTTTATATGCCTCACTTAGCTGCATGTCAGATTCTTTCCCCATGTTTGGGAAATTTTCTTCTATTACTTCTGTGAATATTTTGGCTATGTCATTTGCATTGACTCCTGCCTTTGCACCGATGCCTATTAATCTTATATTATTGCTCTTGGCATCATCTTGAAGCTGTTGGATTGCCACTTCATGCTGTTTTGTTAGTTTTAAAAGTTCTATCCTTTCATGATCACTAATTGCAATCCTGTCCTCAAGGTCTGAGATACCATCCTCACCTTCATTTAAGCAGTTTTGCAAGCTTTGAACATAATTTTTTGTTTCTTGGATGTCTCTTTCAGTTTGTTTCATGAATTCCGCATGTTTTCTATATTATTCATTCAAGGTTTTAATCAGTTTCCCATGCTCCTGTACTTTTTTCTTGATTTCAACTTTAGCTGCACTCAGCAACTCCTTTACTAAGGTTGCTGTTTCTGTCTTTACATGGGAGAGTACTTCTAATTTGATTTCCTCTATAGCCTCATGGAGTTGTTTTTTATTTCACTTGCTATCTTTTCAGAGGTTCCTGGTGTGTTACTTCTGGGGTCCTCTATTTCAATGTCTCCTGCATTTGCTTCTGGTGGACTAGATGTTTGAGAGTGCATTTTGCTTTTTCCTTTTGCCATTTTAACTCTGCCTGATGTTTTCTCTGCCTGATGTGTAGGAGGTTGTCACCCACATTCTTTTCAGACTCACCAATGTCTTATGGTTAGTTGGATGGGGCTTTACTGCTGGCTCTATTTACCCACTGTACACCTCTATTTTAGGGGTATACTTCCCATACTGGCATAGCTAATCCACTGTAGTCCAAGGTTCTCTGCCTGGGAGGTAAATTCCAAGTTTTTTCTGTGGGATGGGAGTCTGCCACAATGTGTGGTCAGGGCCTGAGGCTGGAATCTGGGTCTTGCTTATTGCTTTGTGGTCACTGGGCATGGCCCAGTTGATCCCCCAGTCCTGTGTGTGGCCTGGCATGTTCTGGAACACTGAACGTGGTCTTACTGCCTAAGAACAGGCTCAAAGTCACTTTCCATGTGTTGGTATTCCACCCAGCACATGGTGAGTGCCCAAAGCTGGAATCTGAGTTCCACTAGCTGCTTGGCAGTCACTGGGCACAGTTAGGCCCCCAACCCCTGTGTGTGGCCTGGGGTGATCTGAGACACAGCTGGTGGTCTTTCTGCCTGGGAGCAGTCTCAGAGTCCCCCTCCATGCACTGGGATTCTGCCATAGAGCACAGTGGGGGCCCAAAGCTGGAATCTGGCACTTTTGCTTGCTGCTTGGTGGTTGCTGGGCATTGCCCAGTTGGTCCCCATCTCTGTGTGTGGCCCCAAGTGGTTTCAGATGAAGCGTGTGGTCTTACAGCCTGGGAACAGGCTCAAAGTCCGTTTCCATGCCCTGGGATTCCACCAGAGTGCACGGTGAGGCACAAATATTTTCAAAATCCAAAAAGGCAAAAGGAAAAAAATTATTGAGCTCAAAACAGTTGTTTGTATTGTAAAGCAGACTCAAACTGAATACATAGAGAGATGATACACGTACAACAATTTATAATAGAACAGGGTGCGCTCACATTTGCTTGTGCAAGTTGAATTGCAATGACGTTTTTACAGTTTTTAACTTTGTAAATATAAATAGACTAGCATGAATGTTTGTAGGTTAATTAATGCTGAACACTTGTAACAGGAATCAGAAGGAGTAAAAACCATTTACACCTATGAAAACAAAGATAATTTTTAAGATGAGCCCTAGACTGACAGTTTATCAGATTGGGACACTGTTATACAGTTTACTTATTATTGCTTTGATACACATGTTTGTTTGATATTCAAGACTGATAGCTGAAGCTACAATTTTGAAAGCATTTTTAAACTGTTCCTTCTGAGTAAGAAAGCTATTAAAGGTAATTTTACTTAATTTTAAGGTTATATGCAGGCCAGGTTTGTGATTAAAAGAGAGTAGGTGAAACTCTTTGAAGCTAAGTATGACTTGTAAACAGAGAAGAAAGCTTGTCAATGTGTTTGGCTGTGGCTGTAGCTCTCTTCCTAGGATAGTCTTTTCTCATTTTGCATGTGACTCCTTCAACATACTTAGCTATAGGTCCTCTTTTTCAAATCCTCAGTTAGCACATCACTGAAATTTGTGGCCAACCTGGGAAGTAGTTCTGGAAAGAAATTATAAAGAGACAGGCAGCTTAATTGGGACTGGTGCTGTGTCTGTTTTTAATACCTGTTCTCATTTAACCCTGTTATCAACTTCACAACGTTCCCCAGTAATATTTTGTCTTATCAGTGATCTCATCTGTGTTATTGAATCAGATACCCTGACATGACTACAGTCATTTTGTTTAAGAAAGCTGCAGTCATTCTGTTCTCTGCCATTGAAACCAGCTAAATTATATGATTTCTCATAAAATTGAAACTTCTATGAATGTGATAAATACACCTTTACTTCATAGAACTATACTTACTACACAAAGTCCTCAATGTGCCATAACCTACAGTAAAAGTTTGTCTTATTCTTGTAACTTCTATTTACCACCCTATATATAAGTCAAGGTCTCTGTAATCACCACCTCAGACATTTGGAGATTACTCCTCTAGGGTCCACTAACATTAATAAAATTTACTTTCTTCCCCTGATCTCCTGCTACTATTGGTTCAATATTTTTGCAACACTATAAAAATCAGTTCCTATTTTCTGTGCTACAAAAACCAGCCAACATTATTTTTGAGAGGAGGGATAAGAACAACTCTATTTCTGCCTAAGGACTACAAGCCAGGTAAACTTAAACTAAAAGTTGTCCACTTAGTCTTTGAAAGTTTCAGGATTAAATCTAAACTAGGTTTTAAAAATATGATTGGGAAATAAGTGAATTTCAGTTTCACTCTCAAAGAGTCCCAGAGAGAGGAAACTGGTAACTTGCTTCTGAATTTTAGTTGCCAAGGAGAAGAGAATTATCTTAGACCAAGGAGTATTGTAAACTTTTTTGTCAGTGGCATGGAAGTAGAGAAGGTACAGAAAAGAAACTCCAAGTATACCATAAAAAGTAATAAGAACTGTACAAGTAATAAAACCCAAAGTGTGTAATTGCTATTATAAAAAAGAGAGGAAAAGAAAATGCTCTAAAGGATATTACTGCATGTATGTTTAAGTGTATAGGATTAATAAACATATTACTAAGTTTTTGTTGGATTATTGAACAGAACTCCTTGCAGTCTCACTGTTTGAATGTCCACTTTGTATGCTTTAATTTTGTAACTTAAATAAATATTTCTAAGAGGACAATATATAATTTATCAAATAGTGATTTCTTTTTAAAAATTCTGTATTATTTCTACACTATTTTTTTGCTTTTTATCTTTAAATAAAATTTTTAAAAAGAACTAAATTAGAACCATCTAAGATGTAGGGATAATTAAGATCAAAACTTTTCTAGAGTAGGTCTCTAAACTCCAGAGACCAAATATATGATAGACTCAAACTGTATTGCTAAACAGAAAATTAAAGCAATAATTAAAGAATTCAATAGCTGATTTTTAACATTTTGAAAGAAAGTGAGAGCCAAAACAAGTGTTCCAATTATATTCTTTAAGACTTCTTTCTAATAAATGACTCTGAATCAAAATTTCTAAAATCCCACCCTACATAAGAGATCTATACAGTAGTCATTGTTCATCTATGGTTATTTGGTTCAGAATGCCTCATAATACTTTCATTCTCTTAAGTGTTTTTATTATATTTTGTTATGTTTGACATTGTTGTGTGTAAAGCTAAGCTCTACTATTTCAAAGAAAGAGACAGCATGATAGTTACTGTTATATCCAATTGTCTTGTTGTGAAGTGCTGTGTTGCTTACATTGTTCTGTTCTGATCTGCTTAGATCTGTCCTCTTTTGTTTTATTCTCTTTAAAATAAAAAAAGAGATGTATAACCTTTGTGGACAGAGACAGAACATAGATGGGAAGAAATTTTGGCTCTAGGACAAAGAAGTCTTTGAGACATTTTGAGAGTGCTGGATAGCCTCTATGTAAAACCATTATGAAAATATTAGCCCCACATATTGGAATAGACCTAAGAAAGTCCCAAATTTAAGGTTTTTCTCTCTATCTCTCATTAGAAGTTAATGTTTGATTTACCTGTAAGATTACATCTTCCTAGTGGAGTTCATACATCTCAGTCGGTCCTTTAAAGATTGTAATACAGTTATCAGTTTCATCTGAAAACTTTCATAGATCTTGTCTGACCTGTTTTTGTTCACTGAGAGAAAAGGATGCATGTAAGCAGGTAGTTCTAAATTCCCCATTTACTTCATGTAAGTGATAATTTCCTTAAAGATCTTGAACAAAATCAGATAAGCTTAGATACACTGGGGAGGCTTTGATTTTGACTGGCCTAGAAACTTCACTCTCAAGACCAAAAGGGCAAATACAGAATGCACCAGACTCAGTAATAGTGGGTACAGCTTTGATTTAGATTGCTTTGTCCTCTGGTTCAGTAATAGCAGATGCCTTGTGGTCCAGAGGGGTCTGGTTTCCCTGTGGCTTACATTTATATTTGAACACAAGTGAGGGTTATTTCTTAATGCAAAGAAAGGCTGAACCTAAAGAAATTCTGAATAATTTCTTCTTTCTTGAAGTATCATTCCACTTGAAAAATAGCATCATAATGAAAACTTTCTTGGTCATTCACTTTTGGCTCTATTGGATAGGCAAGCCATGTGCAGGTGAAGAGAGATTTTAAACCACTTCTAACCCTAAGCTTAACCCAAAATATGGAGCCATGTCTTCTTAATATGTGAGTGCTGAACATTCTCTAGTGCTGAAGAATACATTCCAAAGGGTTAAAAGATTTTGACAATGATATTCCTATCAATACAGGAGAAAGAAATGGTAGGCTTTTTAATTTCAACTTCTATATCCCCAAAAGCACCCCCTCAGGTGTCACACTCCTGAACAAATGGTGGCCATTTGGAAAGGAATGAGGCCAGATCAGACCAGCCACCTTTTACCAGATTGTGACACTATCTTCACCAGGAAAGTGAACAGTATGCTCTAGCACATGTTTTATAAAACACAAGTTACAATTGATCTTAGATGTAACATCCAGTTTAAAGAAGAAGCATTTATTAACATTATCCTTCTCAGAAAGAGAATGAGAAGAAATGCAGAGTGAGTTGGAAATAGAAGGAGCATTTCTCAGCCTGCAAAGGGGATCAGATTTAGAAATAGAATGAGATAAAATGGCTGAGAGAAATTTCACACCTTGGGCCCTAGGGCATTGAAGTCTCTAACACCTTCCCATTATTTATATAAAAACCTATGCAACATTTCTTAGGAGTAAGACAACACTATGCTTTTTAAAATGATCATTATAAAATTTCTAAATCTCTAAAGCTCATAGGTAAAACTTATACCCATCACTAGCAACCACAATTCGCACATTAGTAAAGGCACATCTGTCAGTCGTGTACACACAGACAAAAGAGAAAAGCTGATTCAAATCTCCATCTTATTCTGTTTAGCATATACAAGGCACAAATATAAATTATTTCTCTGATAGCTGTTGTTCCATGGAAGACAAACAGTCATTGAAAGCTCCATCAGCCTAACTTTCTAAAGAGAAGCAGAAATCCAATGACAAAATGGTTCTAAAGTTAATTCTCAATGAGTTGAAGAAAGACTTAGGCAATGTTTCTAACTTCTTAGCAGACAGAGAAAAATCTGAACCTGTACCTCAACTCTCAACAGAGACTTAAAGACAGTACATTAACAGCATCATTTCTGGTTGGTCTGAGACAAGATTCCAGATGATCATTGAAAGGGTAATTGCATGCATTTAGGACACATTTAGGAGAAACGCATGTAGGACTGATAAGCAAGTGGAGACTTTTTTGCTGATTACCCAATCAGGTTGTCAGGACTGAATGTCCACTGAAAAAACTGGGTGTCTTGCGAAGTTGCCTGGGCCATGACTCCTCATTTGCTCTCTCATTTTCTACTGATCCACACAACCAGAGATCTGTCTCTGGAAGGGAATCCATCTGTATGTCTGGCCAATATAGAGTATACAACCTATTAGGCAAAGTATTTTTTCTACACACATTAATGAGGAGAATCAGGCATAGGAGTGAGTGCGTGAGAGAGGCAGGAGCTAGGAACTCTCTCTAAACTAAATGTTTTTGTCCCTTAAGTGCAGTGTTTGGGAAATAGCTCCTTCTGGTTTCACCAAGAAGGTGGTTCTTTCCATGGGTTCTCATGTTCTGTCTCCCAAAGAAGAGTAAACTGGAACAGAACACTCTTTTATGTATATGCTTCTGCAAGGGCACAATCCCAAAGTCTCATAAGTCTTATCTGACCAAGAGACTTGGTATGAATTCCTCATTTAATGTCTTCAGCATTAGCCAGTGCTCATTTTCTACAGACTTCACCCAGTTATTGCATACTAGAAGTTTAGTGAAGCTTAGAGTTCCTTTCTCTCTGGCCTTACATACCTCTAAATAAGGGAACTACAAAGGTGTAAGGAAAGAACAGAAAAAATTATCTCCTCTCCAGTGGAAGGTCAGACCACAAAGGAAACTGGTGCAAATCACATTCAACATTTTCTCTAGAATGTAGAGAAGCATTAGGCAAATTTTTCTCCATAAAACTTATTCTGAAGATTCTGAAGAATGACCACCAACTTATCTTTTTTTAACTGGTGATTTACTAATAGATATGTACATTTTCTAAATGTGAACTAGATTTCCTAAAAAGACCATTTTACAGTATGTCATGTCAAAATCCATAGTGGACATTCTAACAATACTTTTCCTTAGTACAATTGTATGATATCACAAACCACAGAACTCAGGTCAAACAAGGAATGCTAATAATTTTAGTAACTAAAGCCAAATGTAACATATACAAAATCAGAATAAAGTCTCATTAATGAATTATCTTAAGTTTCTCATGTTCAGCTTAACTATATCATCATTTTAGTAAAACACTAAGCAATTTACAACAAATAATATAAAATGTCAGGATTAAAAATTTTGATTGCCTAAGTGAGTTACAATCCAGAAACTTTGAAACAAGTGAAAACTGTTTCCTCTATCCAATTATTTTTCTTTTTAAAAATTTCATTCAAAGAAAGAAATAAAAGAAAATTGAAAAAAAATAGAAAAAATGAGAAAAAAGTAGAATACAGAATTCAAATAATAATTAACATCATAAAATTGCTATTTGATATATTGCATACTGTCATCTTAACAGTTGTATTTAAAGATACAACATCAAAGCATAAAGCATGGCTAGACACTCAAACATTGACAGTGTAATCTCTTCTCTTCAATGATCTAACAGAAATTTTAAAATATGGTCATTGATCTTAAATACTATATATACCATTATTTCCTTCAGAGAACTTTCCTTCCCTTTCACTTTTACAATATCTATTATAGTATTATAGTTTTTGGAACCCATTATTTTGTCAGTTGTTATTTTTTACACTAAAGAGACAAAGTGATATTCACTAATGTAAAAGCCTTGTTTATTTCACTAATGAGGATATTCTCAAGTTGTCTCCATTTACCTACAAAGGCCTCAAGATCATCCTTTTTATAGCTGAGTAGTATTCCATTGTATAAAAATACCACATCTTTTTCATTCACTCTGCATTTTTGTTGGATATTTTGGTTGTTGCCAAGATTTAGCTATCATAATCTGTGATGCTATGAACATGGGTGCACATATATCACTGTGATAGGACCTTTTAAATTTTTCTGGGAATAATTCACAGGAGGGGAATAGCTGGATTGAATGGAACCTCCAATCCTAGTTTTTTGAGGGATCTCCATACTGATTTGCACCATGCTACACTCCCACCAACAGTGGAGAAGTGTTCCTTTTCCCCAGCAGACTTGCCAACATTTGTTATCAGTTGTTTTCTTGAGGGAAGCCATTCTTTCCAGCGTGAGATGAAATCTCAATGCTCTTTTAATTTGCATTTGTTGAATGACCAGGGATAGTGAACATTTCTTCATGTATCTATTTGGCATTTGTATGAGAACTGTGTGTTTTTCTCAGGTGCCCATTTTTGGAGAGGGTCTTTGAATTTCGGGGACTTGATGTTTTTCAGTACTTTATATGTTCTGGATATAAGTCCTTTGTCAGAGGGATTGTTGGCTAAAATTCTTTCCCATTCTGTGGGTTTTCTTTTCACTTTGTTAGTCATTTCTTTTGAAGTGCAGAATCTTTTTAGTAATATGAGACCCCAGTTGTTGATTCTTTGAAATATTTCCATGCAGTTTGCATTTTATTCATGAATTGTCTCCCTACTCCTAGGTTTCTAAGATTTTTACCTACCTTGTCCTCCAGTAGATTTAGTGTTTCAGTTTTAATATTTAGATTCTTGATCTATTTTGACTTTAGTTTAGTGTATGGGATGATAGGCATGGGTCTAATTTTAGTCTTTGCCATGTGGAGAGCCAATTTTTCCAACACCATTTATTAAAGAGGCTATCTTTTTTCCAGTAAACATGTTTAGCCCTTTTGTCAAATATTAGGCAACTGAATGTCTTTGTAGTAATGTTTGCATCTTCTAATCAGTTCCATTGATCCTCAGGTGTATTTCTCTACCAGTATGATGCTGATTTTATTACTGAGACTTTGTAGTACAGTTTGAAGTCAGGAATTGAGATGCCTCATGTCCTGCCTTTGTTTCCCGGAATTGCCTTTGCTATTCTAGGTTTCTTCTGTTTTCAGACGAATTTTAGGAATATTTTCTCCAGTTCTGTAAGTACATTAATGGTATTTTGATTGGGATTGCTTGGAATCTGTATAAAAGTTTTTGGAATATGGCCATTTTCACAATGTTGGTTGTTGTGAACCAAGATCAGACAATATACTTCCACTTTCTTTTTTAAAAATTCTTTTTATTTTAAAGAGAATAAAACAAAAGAGGACAGATCTAAGCAGATCAGAACAGAACAATGCAAGCAACACAGCACTTCAAAAAAGAAAATCGGATATTAACAGTAACTATCATAATGTCTCTTTCTTTGAAATAGTTGAGCTTAGCTTTACACACAATAATGTCAAACAAAAAAATAGAATAAAACCACTCAAGAGAATGAAAGTATTGCAAGGCATTTTGAACAAGATAACAGAAGATGAACAATGGCTACAATATTATCTCATTTTTCCACAAAAACTTTGTTTATACTACCATACATATTAAAATCCAATAAGACACAACATGATAGAACCAATGGTAAAAGAAAAACAAAAGCATGGTAGGACTTCAGAGCAAGATGCTAATAAATCAACAATGGCTGCCATATTGTCTTTTCTTCAAAGTAACTATTCATACCATCACATATATTTGGATCAAAAAAAACAGAGTAAAACCATTCCAACCAATGAATGAAAACATAAGACTTCAAAGAAATATAATGGTGAAGCATGATTACCATAAAATCTTCTGTACTCTTGCCATTCCTTACACTAGGAAGACTATATAGTATTTATAGATGTGAATTTGATTTATTTCACTTATGAGTATGGATTCAAGTTGCATCTGTTTATTTATACATATCTCAATGTGATCATTCTTTATGGCTGAGTAGTACTCCATTGTATGAAAAGTACCACAATTTTTTATCCATTTCTCAGTTGATAGGCACTTAGGTTGTTTCTAAGATCTGGCTATTACAAATTGTACTGCTATAAACATGGGTGCACATATATCACTGAGGTAAGATGTTTTCAGATCTTCTGGGAATATGCCTAAGAGTGGAATAGCTGGGTCAAATGGGACCTCCAATCCCAGCTTTTTGAGGACTCTCCAGACTGATCTCCACAGTGGTTGCACCAGTCTACACTCCCACCTACAGTGCAGAAGAGTTCCTTTTCCCCCACAGCCTCTCCAGCATTTATTGTTGGTAGTTTTTTGGATCCTGGCCATTTTTTCTGGAGTGAGATTGAATCTCAGTGTGGTTTAACTTTGCATTTCTCTAATGACCAATGATGATGAACATTTTTTCGTGTATTCATTTGCCATTCATATTTCTTCTTCTGAGAACTGTATGTTCATCTCCGATGCCCATTTTTGGATTGGGTCTTTGAATTTCGGGGGACTGGTTTTTTAGAAAATTCTTTATAAGTTCTTGACAGAAGTCCTTTGTCTGAGGGACTGTTCATTAAGATTTTTTCCCAGTTTGTGGGTTTCCTTTTCACCCCGCTGGAGATTTATTTGGACATGCAGAAACTCTTTAATAAGATGTGATCCCAGTTATGGATTCTGGGAGGTATTTCCCATGCAGTTTGGTTCTTGTTCATGAATTCTCTACCAACCACTATATTTTCAAGATTTTTACCTAATCTTTCTTTCAACAGAGTTAGTGTTTCTGTTTTAATATTTAGATCTTTGACCCATTTAGATTTTAGTTTTGTACATAGTGATAGGCATGGTTCTAATTTTAGTTTTCAGCTTAATGGAAAGCCAGTTTTTCCAGCACCATTTATTAAAGAGACTATTGTTCTTCCCGTGAACATGCTTGGCCCCTTTATCAAAGATAAGGTGGCTGAGTGTGTTCATAGTTGTATCTTCTAGTCTATTCCATTGATCTTCAGGTCTGTTTTTATTCCAATATCATGTTGATTTTATTATGGTAGCTTTGTAGCATAACTTCAAGTCAGGGATTGCGATGCCTCCTGACTTGGCTTTGCTGCTTAGAATTGCCTTTGGTATTCTAGGTCTCTTCTGGTTCCAGATGAATTTTAGGAGTGATTTCTCTAGATCTATGAGGTATGCTAGTGGTATTTTCATTGGGATTGGATTGAATCTGTATAACAATTTTGGGAGAATAGCCATTTTTGCAATATTTATTCTTCCTATCCATGAACATGGATGTTTTTCCATTTTCTGAGGTCCTCTTTGATTTCTTCTTTCAGGATATTATAATTTTCCATGTACAACTGTTTTACATATTTCATTAGATTAATAACTAAGTATTTCATTTTTTTGAATGCTAGTGTGAAGGGTGTGGCTTCTCTTATTTCTCTCTTGGTGACTTTGTTGTTAGTGTATAAGAATGCTATTGATTTTTCTATATTGACTTTGTATCCCACTACATTGCTGAATTTATTTATTATATCTAGGAGTCTTTCAATGGAGGTTTGGCATTCTTCTATGTACAGTTTCATGTCATCTGCAAATAATGATAATTCAACTTCTTCTTTTCCTATCTTTACTCCTTTTATTTCTCTCTCTTGATTATTTGTTCTGGCTAGTATTTCTAGGACTATGCTGAATAGGAGTGGTGATAGGGGACATCCTTGTCTTGTGCTTGATTTCAAGTTACAGGCTTTCAATTTTTGGCCATTTAGTATGACACTGGCAGTTGGTTTTGTCATAGATGGCCTTTATCATATTGAGGTAAAGACCATCTATTCTAATTGCCTGTAAGGTTCTTATCATGAATGGTGTTGGATCTTATCAAAAGCTTTTTCTGCATCTATAGAAATGATCATATGATTCTTACATTTGGCTCTATTGATATGGTGGATTACATTTATTGACTTACTTATGTTGAACCATCTCTGCATGCCTGGGATGAATCCCACTTGGTTATGGTGTATAATCTTTTTTTTTTCATTTTTTTTATTTAAGAGAAAAAAACAGGAAAAAGGTAGAAATATTACAGAATTTCAAGAAAAGAAGATAAATAGTAAGATATCACTAGTTGATACATTACACATTGTTCTTTTAGAAACAGTTATTCAAGTTACAGGATTAAAGCACACAAAGTGGACACTAAAGCAGTGAGAGTGCAAACAGATCTGTTCAACAATCCAACAAGAACCTAGAAATATGGTCATCAATCCCACACATCTAAACATACATGCAGCTATCTGTTTTATAGCGCTTCCTATTTCCTCTGTTTTTTACAATAGCAATTATACATTTTTAGAATTTTATTTAAAGAGAAGAAAAAAAAACAAAAAAGGGTAGCAATAATACAGGATTCTAAAAGAAAGAAAGAAAAGGGAGAATGAGAAAAAGGCCCACTAACAAATCAGTAATTTGTAAATTACGTATTGTCATCTTGGATGTAGTTGTTCAAGTTACAAA
>PVLA01014345.1:0-31077 GCA_004027455.1 Hydrochoerus hydrochaeris | reverse complement strand
TGTCCACTGGAAGAAGGATAGTCTCTTTAATAAATGGTGTTGGAAAAATTGGCTCTCTACATGCCAAAGACTGAAACTAGATCCATGCATATCACCATGCACAAAACTAAAGTCTAAATGGATCAAAGACCTCAATATTAAAACAGAAACACTAAATCTACTGGAAGACAAGATAGGTAGAAGTCTTGGAGACATAGGGATAGACAGAGAATTCATGAACCAAACGTAAACTGCACAGGAAACACTTCAAAGAATCAACAAATGGGATCTCACATTATTGAAAAGTTTCTGCACTTCAAAGGAAATCACCAACAGAGTGAAAAGAAAACCAACAGAGTGGGAAAAAATTTTAACCAGCAACCCCTCAGACAAAGGACTTGTGTCTAGAATATATAAAGACTTGAAAAACATCAAGCCTCCTAAATTCAAAGACCCTCTCCAAAAATGGGCATCTGAGATGAGCACACAGTTCTCAGAGAAAGATATACAAATGGCAAATAAATACATGAAGAAATGTTTGCGATCACTGCTCATTCGAGAAAAGCAAATTAAAACAGCATTGAGATTCCACCTTACCCCAAAAAGAATAGCTGCCATCAAGAAATCAACTGATAACAAATGTTGGCGAGGCTGCGGGGAAAAAGGAACACTGCTCCATTGTTGGTGGGAATGTAGACTGGTGCAACCATTATGGAAATCCATATGGAGAATTCTCAGAAGACTAGGATTAGAAGCCCTATTCAATCCAGATATCCCCCTCCTGGGCATTTTCCCCAAAGAACTGAAAAGTTCATATCACAGTGATAAATGTGCACCCATGTTCATAGCTGCACAATTTGTGATAGCTAAATCCTGGAAACAACCAAGATGCCCATCAACTGCAGAGTGCATGAAAAAGATGTGGCATTTTTATACAATGGACTATTACTCAGCTATAAAAAGTGTGATCTTGAGGCCTTCATAGGCAAATGGAGACAACTTGAGACTATCCTCAGTGAAATAAATAAGGATCATATTTATAAATATCATATTGTGTCTGTAGTGTAAAAAGTAAATAAGAACTACAAGTGTAATAAAACCAAAATGTGTAATTGCTATTGTAAAAAAGAGAGGAAAAGAAAGTGCTCTAAGGGATATAACTGCATGTAAGTTTGAGTGTGTAAAATAGATGACCATATTGCTGAATCTTTGTTGGATCTTTGAGCAAAACTGTTTGTAGTCTGACTGTTTGAATACTTATCATGTACCCTTTAACTTTGTAACTTAAACAGCTACATCCAAGATGACAATATGTAATCTACAAATTACTGATTTCTTAGTGGGGCTTTTTCTCATTCTCCTTTTTCTTTCTTTCTTTTAGAATTCTGTATTATTGCTACCCTTTTTTTCTTTTTTTCTTCTCTTTAAATAAAATTTTAAAAATGTATAATTGCTATTGTAAAAAAAATAGGAAATAGGAAGCACTATAAAAGATATAGCTGCATGTATGTGTAGATGTGTGGGATTGATGACCACATTTCTAGGTTCTTGTTGGATTGTTGAACAGATCTATTTGCACTCTCACTGCTTTAGTGCCTACTTTGTGTGCTTTAATCCTGTAACTTGAATAACTATTTCTAAAAGAACAATGTGTAATGTATCAACTAGTGATTTCTTACTATTTATCTTCTTTTCTTGAAATTCTGTAATATTTCTACCTTTTTCCTGTTTTTTTCCTCTTTAAATAAAAAAAAAGATCAATGAGACAAAAAAAAATCAATAATGAAATATTTGAGCTAAATCAAACTTTTGAACAAATGGACTTAGTAGATGTCTATAGAATTTTCTACCCCACAACATCAGAGTGCACATCAGAGTACACATTCTTCTCAGCTGCACATAGGACATTCTCCAAAACAGACCATATACTGGCTCATAGACATGCTTAAGTAAATGCAAAGGAAAGGAAAAGGAAAGGAAACCACAGAACTTCATAAACACATGGAAATCAAATATCACCCTACTGAGCAACCAATGGGTCATAGATGAAATTAAAGAAGAAATTAGACAGTTTTTACAGTTGAATGATAGTGACAGTAAAGCATACCAGAATTTGTGGGACACAATGATAGTGGTCTCAAGAGCGTCTCAAGAAATTTATAGCAGTAAATATCCACATCAGGAAAACAGAGAAAGTACATACAAATAACTAAATGTTGAATCTCAAACTTCTAAAAAAAAACAGACTAAGCCAAAAGTTCATAGAAGAGAGGAAATTATAAAAATCAGAGCAGAAACACCGGGGACTCAAAAACCAATACAAAGAATCAATGAATCCAAGAGTTGGTTCTTTGCAAGACTGAAGAAAACTGACAAGCCTTTAACCAACTTTATCAAAAAAAGGAAAGAAAAGACTGAAATCCACACAATTAGAAAGGAAAAGAGTGAAATCACAACAGACCCTCCAGAAGTCCAGAAAATCATCTTTACCTACATTGAAAACTTGTATTCTAGGGCCAGGGATTTAGCTCAGCAGCACAAGCACCTGTCTGGGAGCATGAGGTTGTGAATTCAATCCTGGTATCAGACAAACAAATAAACAAAAAACACACCCGACTCTTGTATTCTAATAAGGTGGAAAATACAGAAGAAATGGACAGATTCCCAGGTACATATGAATTATGAAAGTTGCATGAAGAAGATAGAAAAATCCTAAATAACCCAATATCAATAAATGAAATCAAAGATGTAATTAAAAATCTATCAACAAAGAAAAGCTCAGGCCCTGATAGATTCATTGTTGAATTCTACAAAAAAAATTTAGAGAAGACCCAACGCCACTACTTTTCAAACTTTTACAAGAAATTGAAAGGAAAGCAATATTTCCAAATTCATTCCTGGGAGCAAGCATTACCCTGATACAAAAACCAGAGAAGGAACCAGCTAAGAAATAGAATTACAGACCAATCTCTCTAATGAACATTGATGCAAAAATCCTCAATAAGATACTGGCAAACAGACTGCATCAAATCATCAAGAAGATTGTATACCATGATCAAGAGGGATTCATCCCAGGGATGCAGGGATGGTTCAACATACATAAATCAATAATGTAATACACCACATTAACAGAGCCAAGGACAAAAATCATATGATCATCTCAGTAGCTGCAGAAAAAGCTTTTGACAAAGCCCAGCACCCATTCATGATAAAACCCTACAGAAAACTGGAATAGATGGTCTTTATATCAATCTGATAAAAGCCATCTATGAACCAACAGCCAGTATCATACTAAATGATTAAAAACTGAAAGCTTTTACTCTAAAATCAGGAACAAGACAAGGATGTACATTGTCTCCACTCTTATTCAACATAGTCCTGACGACTTTAGCCAGAGTAATTAGACAAGAGAAAGTAATAAAAGGAATGAAGATAGAAAAGGTGATTTGCAGATGACATGATACTCTATTTGGGGGAAACCAAAAACCCACCAAAAGACTACTAGATTTAATAAACAAATTTGGTAACGTAGCTGGTTACAAAGTCAACACTCAAAAATCAATACCTTCCTGTACATGAATAACAAAATCACTGAGAAAGAAATCAGGGAAACAATACCTTTTACAATAGCATCCAAAAAAGTGAAATACCTAGGAATCTGCCTAACAAAGGATGTAAAAGACCTCTACAGTGAAAACTATGGTACTCTGAAAAGCGAGATTGAAGAGGTTATTAGAAGATGGAGAGATATTCCGTGTTCTTGGTTAGGAAGAAACAACATAGTGGAAATGGCCAGACTTCCAAAACTGTTACGCAGATGCAATGCAACCCCAATCAAAATTCCAATAGTGCATCTCACAGAATTAGAGAAAACAATCCTAAAATTCAGCTGGAACTAGAAGAGACCTAGAATAGCAAAGCCTATCCTGGGCAACAAAGACAAGATGGGGCATCACAACTCCTGACTGTGATAAAAAAAAAAGAACAACAGTGTGGCACTGGCAAAAAAAAAAAACAGATCCAAAGATTAATGGAACAGATTAGAAGATGTAGAAACAACTCCAGATCCACTAAGCCACCTTATCTTATCACAAAGATGCCAAACACATTCACTGGAAGAAAGACAGCCTCTTTAATAAATGGTGCTGGAAAAACTGGCTCTACACATGCCAGAGATTAAAACTGGACCCATATCATTCACCATGCACTAAGCTAAAATCAGAATGGATAAAAGATCTGAATATTAAAACAGGAACATTAAATCTGCTGGAAGATAGAGTAGGTAAAACTCTTGAAGACATAGGTGTAGGCAAAGATTTTATGAACAAAACTTTTATGATTGCACAGGAACTACCACAAAGAATCAACCACTAGAATCTCACCCTATTGAAAAGCTTTTGTACAGCAAGAGAAACCACCAACAGAGTGAAGAGACAACCCACAATTTGGGAGAAAATGTTTTTCAGCTGCTTCTTAGACAAAGGATTACTATCAAGAACATATAAATAATTCAAAAAAAGTAGTTCCCCAAGACTTAAAGACCTAATCCAAAAATGGGCATCTGAGATGAATATACACTTCTCAGATGAAGAAATAAGAATGGAAAATAAATATGTTAAAAATATTTAACACTGGCCATTCAAGAGATTCAACATTGAGATTTCACCTCACCCCAGAAAGAATGGCTATTATCAAGAAATCAACAATAACAAATGCTGGAGGGGCTGTGAGGAAAAAGGAACCTTCTCCACTGTTGGTGGGAATGCACACTGGTGAAACCACTTTGAAAATCAGTGTGGAGATTCCTCAAAAAAACTAAGGCTAGATGTCCCATCCGACCTAGCTATTCCTCTTTGAGTATCTTCCCCAAAGAATTAAAAATACCATACCACAGCAATATATGTGAACCCATGTTTTTAGCAGCACAATTTGTAGTAGCTAGATCTTGGAAACAACTTAAATGCCCATCAACTGCAGAATGGCTTAAAAAAAATGTGGTGTTTTTATGCAATGGAGTAATAGTCATAAAAAAGGATAGAGACTTTTATAGGTAAAAGCATAGGCTTTTATAGGTAAAAGTACAGGCTGCAACTTGAGACCATGCTCATTAGTGAAATAAGACCCACATATGAATATCATATTGCCTTATTAGTGTGAGAAGTAGAAAGTAGAAAGAAACAACATATGTATATGTGTATGAATATGTATATAAATAGTTAAGCTAATTATACTACTGATTTCTCTGAGTTCACCAAAGAGAAAGATTTGTGCTGTTATGGGTTAGACTATTGAATGCAGGAGTCTTGTGCTTTGGGTGAATGACTTAGGGGTTACAGTGCTCAATGTATGTGCCCTTGTCACCCCGATTGTTGTGTTTGAAATATTGTTTTAGTTTCTTTTCTTTTTCTTCTTGAAATAAAATGGATTTGGAAGAAAAGTAAAGCAGAGAAAAATCAAAGAGGACCTCCGGGACGTGTGCGGTGCTCCCCAGGGCAGTGCGGCGGAGGAGCCCTTCACCACTCAGCGCGCTGAGCACTGTGGCGCCGTCCCTGATCACCTCTGGTTTTGCTTCCTTTTACAGTAGTTTACTTTTGTCTATTTGGGGGATAGATTGTGTTTTTTGTTGTTGCTTTTGTTGTGGTGGGGTGGCCTCGGGAACAGTGTCCTTGGAACTCAGTCGCTGTTGGATTTGTCTGAGCCTGGAGGATCAGCAATAGGATCACACTGTCCCACCAGCACTGCACAGAGGGAAACGCAGGGTGCTGACTATCCACCCTGGGTCTCCACTTCCCTAAACAGTTGGCGGGTGGCTCTGTGGGCTGTGGGGCCTGGGAGACTGCATGTAGGTGACGAGTCAGACTGAGACCTCAATGCAGCCTGTTTTAGGTTGTGCCCTTATGGGCCTGGCCCTGCCCTTCGGGGCACCCCCAGAGCTCAGCTGTGCCCATCCCGTGCTCCTAAATCTGTGGTAAGTCCTGAGTATGGGGAGCAGAGTCATCCAAGGACAGCAGTCCCAGCAACAGAAACAACTCGGTCTAGTGCAGGAGCAGCCTCACTGTTCTATGTCCTCTTGGCTTTCCTTGTGTGGTTTTCAGTGATTCCCAAGGTTCATTTCCATTCACAGTGGCTCTGGAAACAGGAGGCAATAGAATGACAGCAGTTTTAGACCTCTGGATAACCAGTGGCAAAGATGAAATTCAGGCCAAGACTCTCGCTATCCATGGTGGTAGGTTCCTGGAGGGGTATGGTTGGACACAAGTCAAGTGACAAAGAGCCACTCCACAATTTCCTGCCCTCCAGCAACCTGTGTTCTGGGAGATGGAGGGGTATTCAGGAAAACAACGAGGTGAGGTGGGTGTTTGCTCCTGGGGTTGCTATGGAGACTCCTCATTATCTGCAAGCTGCAGAGAGATGTGGTGTCAGGGTTGCAGCTTACATGTGTGCTGCAGCTTCTTTTGATAACGCTTTGCGTGCAAGCGCATATACATGCACACATGTGCTATGTTCACTGCAAACCTGACTGCATGGCTGCCTGTGCACATTGGTTCCTTGCACACATGTACCCTGCTGGAGTGTGTGCCATTTCTGGGGAGCACACGTGCTTTCCTGATGCTCAGCTGATGGGTCAGAACTCTGAGTATCAGGGAACAGATGTCACCTGGCTTCTTTTGTTGAGAGAAATGGAGAGGAGATGGGAAGAAAGGGGGAGAGAAGAAGCAGAGGCAGGAGCAGGGGCAGGGGCAGGGGAGGGGCAGGAGCAGGGGAGGGGCAGGGGCAGAAGAAGAGAGGAAAAAGTCCCACCCTGATTGTATGTAATGAGGTTAGGGAACCTTTTTCTTTTTCCTTTTCTTTTCTCTTTTCTTTTCTTTTCTTTTCTTTTCTTTTCTTTTCTTTTCTTTTCTTTTCTTTTTTCGTACCAGGGATGGAACTCATGACCTCGTGCTTGCCAGGCAGGTGCTTTTGCTGCTGAGCTAAATCCTTGGCCCAGGGAATCATTTTCAGAAGACCAGTTAAACTGGCTTAGAGCTCAGCTGACCTCAGCTCTGCAGGCCCCCAGGCCATGGGGACTTTCTACTCAGGACTGAGGTCCCCTGGGCACCTGTGCAGGGTCACTCCACCCACATAGCTTCTAGTCCTGACTTAGGAGACCCAGTTTCGGATGTGGAATTTTTTCAGGTGATATCTAAAGTGTGGAATAGTTTGGAAAAACTCACCCACCAGGGCAGTTTTCGGGGTGAGAACATTGGTGGGCGCATGTGTGTGTAGTGTGACCGTGTGCAGCAGTTGCTAACTTGCCAATCTGTGTGTGGCCGCTGCTCCTGCCTCTCCCAGGTTTCTGCAGCTCTCTGGGCACAGCCCTCAGTGGGGCATATGCACTGGGTCTAGTGTTTGGGCTTGAGAGCCAGAGCTTACTAGGAACCCAATGGCCAGGGCTCTGTCAGGATGCAGGAATGGTCTGAGCAACAAAGCCAGGTGGCTTTTATGGTCCCCTTCTCTGCAAGTGAAATAGGGCTGTGGAGGGACATGAGTCTGAGTGGTCGTCCTGGAGCTGGGGGGCACTTATCTGCAAAGTCATGCCTGCAGGGGTGGGTGCAGGTCAGTGTTCCCATCAGGAGGCTGCCGCTGTGCGCTGTGCCTTGGAGGCTGGAGTGGACATGCATGGGCTCTCCGCTTCTGCCGCTGTGCTGGTCAGGTTCTGAGGGTCCTCTCTGATGCTGGTCAGGTCACCGACACAGCTATTGGGGAAATAGAGTCATGCCCTCCGGTTCCTGGTCACACGTCCAGCCTTTCCTTAGGTGTTAGTCCTTCTGTGTGACTGACATCCCTAACCAGGTATTAATTCTCAGATAAATTGCCTTCATTAGCCTCTCGTCTGCAGTGTGCGCTGCTGATCATTAGTGTTTGTCAGCTGCTTCGCTGGCTTGGTTCTTACACAGCCCTGGTTGCGGGGCACTAATTAAAGATGATCCAGGCTGAGTTTGCAGAAATTACTACTTTTTGGTTTTTGAAAAATACCCTGGAGTGTTGCTGAAACTATTTCTCTGGGTAGAAACACCTGAAGCAGGAGCCCTGGGGACAGTCCCCATTCTGCTCTGGGCAGTGGCCACTGCCCGGCCACATGAGATCATCTCCCACAGCATCTACAAACTGGCCAGCTGGGCAGTTGGAGATGGCCTCTGTGCTTACTGTTTCTGAGCCTGGCCAAAAGATCTCTTTGCCAACAGGATGCCACTATAAGTCTTTAAAATCCTACCATGTATGGCATTGATTTTCCTACCTTAAGAAATGATCCTGTCCTAATAGGACACTTGCCTTGCTGTCAGTGACAGCAAGGTGTCCACTGGGTGGCTTGTTCCATGAATTTTCTAGTGGTGGTCTGTGGCCTCTGCTTCCGTGGGCCAGTGTGGCCTTCCTGGTCTGGCAGGGATCAGCTGGTGGCCGGGCCTCTAGGTGTTCCTTTGGGTTTGGTGACCAGAGAGCTCCTTTGCTGAGGAGTTACCGGAAGGTTCAGCCCCAGGCTTCTGGAGTGGGGGTGGCATCTTTCCCAGTCAGCTTCCCACCCACTCATTAAACAGCGTAAGGAGATTGTGGCAAAAGATGCGTCACACGTGCTTTACCTTCCTAACCGTCCCTCAGTGCACAGCCCACAGGCGTCACACTTGTGACATGCAGCCACCATCACATCCACCCGTGAGTGATCTGACCTTCCTGAGCTGATGCTCAGTCCCTCTGAACTCTGACTGCCCGTCCCAGCCCTGGGCCCCCACTCTGCCTCTGTCCCTGCGCTGGCCTCTCCAGTGCCTGGTGTGGGTGGGACTGAGCAGGAGGGTTGCTGATGACCACAGTCTTTCCTGGAGCGTGACATTCCCAAGGTCCATAGCGTTGTATGTAGTGTGGGTGAGGGTTTCCTTCTTCCTGAGGCTGCAGGATGTTACATGGAGGTGTGAACCACATTGTGTTTATTCTTTCCACGCATGGCGGGTACCTACTGGCTTCTGCCTTTTTGCTCTTGGGAACAATGATATTGCTGCGATCACAGCTGTGCAAGAAGCTCTGAGGTCTTTTTTTAGGTTTGGAAAATCCTTAGAGAACTGCTTCTGAGGGCCACACATCTCAGGCCTGGGCTGTGAAGATAACCAGCTCTGTGTTCCTCCAGGGAGCAGAGGGGTGGGCAGAAGATTCTGGGCTACAGGGCTTCCTGGCCTCCAGAGCTTCAGGGCTGACTGAGGTCTGAGGGAGCCAGGTGAGTCTAGGGTGCAAGCTGTAGTGTCAGGCGCACCACTGTGGGATAAGAGGTGAGAGGCGCAGCCTCTGTAGGATTCTCGCAGTCTCTACGGAGCCTCTTGGATGTGGGGGACATATGGGCCCCTAACTTTGGGCACAGAGCTGGCCTGACACTCAGGGGAGGCCCCTGCTTGCAGGCGTGGGTGGAGCTCTCCACTCTGCACAGGCTGGCTCTGGCATACTGAGTGTGGTGGGTCTCTGGGTCTCCCAGCTTCATGTGCACAATCGCAGAGAGGTTTTGTAGCTCAGAGTCAGTTTCCTGAGCACTTATGTGGCAGCTCTGGTGTTGGGCTACTTCCACAGTGTCTGTGGCCGGCCACAGTTCATGGCACAGCGGTGGGGAGGTTGGAACTCTAGCATGTACTGGTTGCATCCAAGAGGCGTGGACAGCAAGCCTTCCTTGTGCAGCCCCAGAGGATGGCCTGACCTGGACAGCCTGGCTGTCCCACTGTGATGCCCTCACCCCTGCCATGCTTCTCTCCTGCACATTCTAGGCCGTGAAGAGGGGTGGAGTGGGGAGAGCAGCTTGGGCTGTGTCCAGGATGGTTCCAGGGATCCTAAGGCTTCTGTAGGCAGCAGGAGACCCAGACAGCAAGGCCTGCCCTGCTGAGGATTGGCCTCTGTCTCTGGAGGTGTCAGAGACTTACAAAGCAGGGGGTGGGGATAGACCAACAGAGAGACAGAGGAGAAAGACAGGGACAGAAAGGAAGACAAAGGAAGGCAGAAGGAGCTGTGCAGCAGAGCTGGTTGGAAGACTTCATTCCTCCAGATGACCAGATCACTTTGACTGTGGCAGGAGCAGCTGTGATTGGTGTTGGTGACGCTGTTGGGTAACTGCTCTGTGAGGATGGCAGGGCTGACCCTTGTCCCTCTTCCACATTGAGTGCCACATCCGTCTTGATGTCCACCCTTCTGCTCCCACCTGAATGAGGAGGGGCTGTCTGGTTTTCGCAGAGCTGCTCCTCCCCACACCCCATCTCCCCAGCACAGCTCCCAGGGGACACCCTCTGTCCTGTGCCCTTAGTGGTGGTAGTGTGTGGTCCTGTCCCTAGATGAGCAAGCGGGGCACACAGGCTGGCTGGTTTCATCTCACAGTAACATGCAAGGAGGCCACATGTGCTCATCTGCGATGGCAGTGTTCTGTCATTGCCTGCAGCTGAAACTACCACAGACTTGCTGCTGCATGGCAGGCTCTCACTGCTGCACATCTCATCTCCTTCATCTCTTAATCTGGTTCTGTTCCCCGAGAGAATACAAATTACAGGCAACACTTCTCCCAGGCTGCGACTCTGGGTTTTGCCTACAGAAAAGTCCTCTGTTCACCTCTGCAGCCTCCCTATCATTCTAGACTCTCTGTTGCTACTTTTGATTGCTTATGCAGGACCATGAAATTTCAGAATTGGAAGGATGTCCAGATCACTTGGTTCCATTCTGTTATTTTCAGA
The DNA here is from genome assembly GCA_004027455.1 of Hydrochoerus hydrochaeris. Classification (NCBI taxonomy): domain Eukaryota; kingdom Metazoa; phylum Chordata; class Mammalia; order Rodentia; family Hydrochaeridae; genus Hydrochoerus; species Hydrochoerus hydrochaeris. The sequence continues at coordinate 20,368 of PVLA01014345.1, read as the reverse complement.
AAAAACAAACCCAGAAATCCAGAGTGGGCAAGCATTCACTTGAGGTTTGCACAGCTGATTACTGACAGAGCCAGATCAAACCCTTGGTCTTGGATTCCTCCAATTTTCCCAGCAAGTTTCCATGGTAACTGTGATGAGTTTGGGTTGGTCCGCAGTTTCCATGGAGACCATGATGAGGTTGGATTTGTTCAGTCTCCAAGGTGATTTTGGGTTGGTTCACAGTTTCCATAGAGACCATGCTGCAGTTGAGTTGGTCCACAGTTTCCATGGAGACTGCTTGAGGTTGGATTGGTCCATAGAAGCCTCCTCCCACTGAGTTTCCCCTGATTTCCCCATAGAAAATGCAAAGAACAAACTTGTTTGTTAGAAATTGCTCCTGCTTTCTTTAGCTCTTTTTATGTTTTGCTTTGTGATGCTCTGAGATGTGTTTATCCACTATTGGCTCCTCAAATAAAACATGAATTCCTTGCAGATGGAATTCTATCATATTGTCTTTGTTTTTCTTCATGCGCATTGCTCAGCAGGACCCTGGAAAAGCTGTGTATTCAGAGTCAGGTTAACCATTCCCTCATTCAAAGGCATGTGCTGGACACCCATGATCTATCTGCCAAGTTCAGCATTTTATACTTACCGCTTTAGATTATATTTGACTTTCCTCTTTCAAAAAAATAAAAAATAAGGAAGTGATAAAGAATTAAGATTGATGTGCTTGAAGTTGAAATGTGAAGGGTAAGGAGAAAGAGCCAAATATACATGTAAAAACGTGAACATACATGCACAAAATTTCAGTGTGACCCTGTAAGGGTCAGTGCAGTACCTGGGGTGGAGTTTTGGATCTCAGCAATAAGTGGAGATTCAGTCATCTAATGGGATGCTGTGAAGAGGTACCAGGGAGACATTTCCATTAGTTTATATTCGTGTGAAAACCCAGTGTAACAAAGGCTTGCAATTTTCTATGATAATGATAAAGATAAAAGCTTGTGGGGCCGCCTGCTCGGCTCTCTGCCTGGCTCAATCTCCCTATGGTCTCCCATGCCTGCTCCTGTGACCATCATGGAGGTGATCCCTGGGCTCTGGATATGGCCAGGGCATCTCTGCTAAGCCTGGCAGTAAGGGGAGTAGCATCTGGTTCGCTTGTGGCTGTGCATGGCCATGGCTGCATTTTGTAGATGGTGAGGCCAGCGAAGGCTGCAGGGCTTCAGCAGTGTTTCCTCAGCTCTGGACACTGGACAGGTGACACAGGACCTTAGGTGGGAGAGCACCAACCAGAGCTGGCCATGGACACCTCTGGGGAGACGGGGCTGGCAGGGCTGTTGCTTGCAAACCTGGGCTCTGGGCTGTCATCTGTATCATGCTTGTCACTGCAAGCAGCATCCTTCTGGACGTTTGTAGTTCAGTGGCCTCACAGAAAACAAATGAAATTGTTTGCCTGAGGTTGCACAACAGGCCGGTTTGGAGTGGGGACCAAAAACCATCCCTGGGTCCTACAGGCAGTGGAGGTGTCCATCTCCTACCCTGCCCCAGTCCTAAGAGGACTCAAGGCAGCACGAACTCTAGGAAGTTGGCTGAGCATAGCCTCATGCAAGCGCAGGGAAAGCTGGGCCCTGGTTCAGCATCAGCTCAGCACAGTGAGTGGCTCCACTGCTCTGTTTTCAAGGACTCATTGGTGAGCCACGGTGCTGTGCTGCGCCTTCTCTGGCTTTACATCTGATTCCCTTGGTTCCCACTGAAACAAGGAAATCGAATGTGTGGGTAGTGCACCCTGCAGGGTCTGGACCACGGTTCTGTAGTGCCAGCTCTCAGGACCTATGGGGAAGACACCTGGCCCAGACACACTGCTGTTCTCTCACTGGTTCTTGAGCCCTTGGTGGTGTGGCGGGTGCCCTGCTGCACAGAGGCATGTTTCTGCCATCAGAACACGTGTCTCAATAGGGTCCAGGGTGGGTGCTGGCACATGCAGCAACCAGGGATGCACAGGCACTGGCAGTGGTCAGAAAGGTTGGCATCTCCATTGAAATTCATTAGCATTCTTGCCTAGGTGAGTAGGTTCACACACCTGAAGGCTGCCCTGGGTGTTGAGAGCTTCCTTTGCAGGGAGGGTTGCAACCCGAGGCTTGGGTACAGTGGCTTTGCCCACTGTGCACAGCTTTGCTGCCTACCTGGAGCATGAGGCCTGACCCCAGCACATCACCTGCCAACTTCAGGGTGTTTGGATACCAGGGCCCAGTCCTCACTTCCAGAGAGGAGGCAAGTACTGTCCTTGCACTGTCGGATGTAGGGGGTCATACTTTCCAGGCCCAGTGTTTGGGCAGTGGGCTCTGACGGGGAGGGCAGTGGTGGCCCATCCGCTCCTCATAAGGCTCTTCTCCCACTATGATTCCCGCTCTCCCCGCCCAAACACAGGGCCTGGCAAGGCCAGCAGCCTGGGTCTGCAGAGGCTGCTCCGTGGGCTCGGTGGGCTTGCTATGACTGTGGGAAGCTGGTCTCCCAGGCGGGCTCCCGGGTCCTGCAGAAGGAAACTCATCAGATGGCTCCTCTGGAGTCTCCGTCTCAGGCAGCAGGAAACTTGGGGCAGAGATTCTGGTGTGGGGAGTCTCCATCAGGTGCGGGGCTAGGTGAGCAGTGTCCCGGCTCAGGGCCAAGGGCCTGAGGACAGTGGTACCTCTCGAGGGTGCTGGTGGTGTCTCCACACATGGGATGGAGTGTCCTGGCAGAGGGTCAGCCCAGTCCACAGCTTCTCACGACTGCTGGCCCCCAAGAGGCTTGTTCCTGCCTGAGGCCGGGGTGGTAGCCTCTTCTGTGCAGGAGTGGGGCTGCCTGACTCTAAAGGAGCATTCATGCTCCATGGGATGAAGTTCTGCCCCTGTTTGGAGGCCACAGATTTTCCAGAAGCCTGATGCTGAGTCCTTGGTGGCTTGTGGTTGTCTCTGTGAAGGATGCTAGGCTCTGTCCCTCTGGTACAGGCATAAGCCAAGGAGTGAGAGGTGGTCTTGTTGGAATGAGAACTGCTGGTCTGTCATTGTGGTCTGTGGGTGCACAGTGTACACCCCCAGGACTGGGATAAGCCAAGTCGGAACTCTTGCTGATGGCTGGAAACGTCATTTTAGACCCCTTGCTGATACCTGCTGCATAGGTTTGTGATGCTGCCTGTGTCCTCTCTGGAGAGCATCTCTCCAAGGCCTCTGCCCATCACTGTGACAGGGGTGTCTCCATCTTCTGGAGTCTATCCCATCTCCACGGCAGGGTGTTCCTACGTCCTCTCCACTCCTGGGCTGCTCATTCTGTTCATTTTCCTTCACTGCACAGGTTTTCAGTTTTGGTGATTACATTACTTTATCTTTGTCCTGAACTGCTTTTTAAAATGTTCCTCTTTTACAAAAGTCCTTAATTGTTTGGGCCTGACAAAGATTGTCACTTATTAAGACTGGACCTCTCACTTTCTCACTCAGCTCTCAACAGGGCCTGGGCAAGTCAAGGGGTGCGCTGGTCCTCATTGTCCATCTGTTTCCCTGTGAGACAAAAGGGTGGTGGGTCAGGGCACATGTCCCCAGCCCTCAGGCTGAGCTGGTTGCCGCTGGCCTTGGGGTAGACCATGGAGCTGTGGCTGGTAGCAGCTGACCTGAGTGTGGAGGGCCTCACTGGTCTATGGCCAGCATTGTGCTGGCACAAGGCTCTCAGCTGTAACGAGAAGCCGGGTTTCGGACCTTGACATGGGAGTCTGTTCCCTGCTGCTGCTGGGGTGAGGAGCTGCTCCCCTTCTGTTCTGTGATACTGTCTCCTGAAAGGCTGATGACTTGTAGCTGCTTGGCACAGGGCCCCATGCAGAGCCAGGGTCTGCCTGTTCCTGGCTATATACCGTGGGTTTCTTTCCACGGTGTTGCTGTTGTGTCTCTTGAGGTCCATGTGGCAGGCTGACCAGTCCTAGCCCTAGTGGCTCCTGGGCCACAGCACTGGGTTGGTGGTGGATCCTGGGACCAGAATACCTTTGCTTGTCTGTCTCTGTGGTGAGCCTGGTGTTTTGGGGAAGTGGCCACTAGGGGTCACTGTTGCTGCTTAGTCCTCATGGCCTGGAGCGCTGGAGGAGTTTCGAAATCTACAGGAAGGGATTAGGTGTTCGTCCTCTGTGGCCTGATGGGCTCACTGTGCGTGGCAGGGATGGATGGGCTCATGCCACATGCTCACACTTGGGAGGATGCTGTGCATGCAAGAAGCGTGCGGAAGTACATGCATTGAGCATATGCCTGTGGGGGGGGGGGGCTGAACCGCTGTGGGCAGCCTGCAGACCCACAGAGGGCTTGGAAGGGCCGGAGCGTGGGTCCCAGAGCAGGACAGAGCCTTGGGGGTTTTGTTTGTCCACATGCTGTCATCTGAGGAGATGTTTAGAACACACCTTCTACTCCCGGGAATGGTGCGCCCAGGAGTGCCAACTAATACAAAGGGATGATCCAGATAAGTTCTGTTTCACAACATTCTGTAAAAATCCAGCTAAGAAGTCAGTATGTTTCCTTTCAAGTAGAGAAAACTGACCCCTGGTTCTAGACCACGTCAGTAACGCATCTCATTTTAATTAAGGCTTTTGCTCCAGTTATGCTGCAGTCACTGAACTGGAGGTGGCACCAGCCCATGGTACTCAGGTGCCCCTTCCCTTTCTGTCTAAGGCTGTGGGGGTCTCCTGCTCTGCCCAGTAAGGGGCAGGGCTCTTCTAGAATTCTGGGACCCAGGGACCCCCCAGTCACCACAGTTCAGGCAGATTGCTACAGAGCAGCCTGAGGGTGGGGTCCCGTGTGGCAGTGTTTGTGGCATCTCAGGCTTCCCACTGAGTAAGATGACCAGGGGTTAGAGGCTGTGGGTGTGCTAGCATGTGCCTGTCCACATTTACGCACACACATGTATACACATTATGCCTATTTTTGTGCACACATGAGTGTGCTGTCTCATGCATATGTCTATGCTGTCTCATGAGTATGTCGGGTGCATATGCTCACCTCTACACACGTGCACCCTCATCTGTGTTTATAGATGCACGGGTGCACACAGCTTGTTGGGCACAGTAATGATATGTGAACGACAGATGGGAGAAGCACAATCTCACTCCTCTTCTCTCAGATGAGAGAGGATCTCTTCTCATCCTCGTGGTGTTCATGACCTTGTGAACCCCATGGCTCTGGGGAGACTCAGACCCAGGACCCTCACAGGATGTCTGTTCTTGAAGAAGAATTGAATCCTTGGCCACGGCTCCAGTGCTGGGGTTACATGGAACGGTGCAGACCAGAGACACAGAGAAGCATCAGCGAATCAAAGCAAATGAGTGCTGATGAGGAAAGTCCTGGAGGGGGCTGGGCACTGAGCCTCCGGAGACATGGAGGCAGGTACTGGGGAAGGGCTCCATATGGAGCAGCCTTGAGGCTCTGCATTCTGGGTGGTTTTGGGGTAAATACACAGTCCTTGGCCAAGGGACGACCCTGGGGTGGCACTCGGGGTAGAGTCATCTTAGACAATGAGTGGGGCACTCGCCTGGGTTTCTGATGCCCCTCTTGCCAGCACCCAGCCCCTGTGCCACCTGTATCTCAGCTCGCAGCTCCTGGCCCCTCATGGCGGAAGTGTTCCTGGTTCAGCCTTTTCAGCCTTTTCTTGCTTTGCTATTTTCTTAGATAGTCCAGGGGCAAAGAAAATCAGTATATTATAAAAACAAATATATAAAAACAATATATTTACAACATTGTTTGCAACAAATCAAATTTAAGAAATAATGTCATTGTAGCTGAGAAAAGAAATAAATACCTGGAAAATTCCAAAATAGACAGAAAGTGTCTCTGGCCATTTTCCTTATGAAAACCTGAAGAATTTCGAGTTTCTATAGGAAGGTGATTCCTCCCTATGTCTTTGGGGGTGTTCAGTTCCCCACAGACAGATTCTCCTGTATTTGCCCACATCCAGGGAGCATCTGGGGGCCAAGTGCCCCCCTCTGGTGACCACCTTAGCTGTGGAGTCCCAGTTGGCACCTGCTGCTGGGCTGGATGAGTACAGATGCCTGGACCACACCATGCCAGAGCGCTCAGTGTTTGCCGGCCCGGCCATCTCCAGGCAGGGCTGAGGGTGGGAGGGTTGCAGAAGCCGAGGTAAGGATTGACCTGCCCAGCCTGAAGAATGTCTGCAGGTTCACTGACTCCAGCCTCAGAAAAAGAATTTTTAAGATGCGTCAAGACTGAAAGGGATTATTAGGCAGCAATTTCAAGTATATACTGAAAGAAATAGAGTGCAGGAGAAAGAAAGAGAGACAGACACAGAGACAGAGAGAGACTGACTTATACTGGGATCATTTATTCTTGTTTTGAGTGGTGGAAACCCCAGGAGAAGGTGGCCCATCTATCAGGATATTGGCTCATTTTGCACATATGGGTCTGGTTGTTGCTGTTTTTAAGATGGGTAATTAGAGCATTCTTTGAATTGTCTCAACCTTTCCCTTTCCCTTTGGATCAGGTTCCTGTTCTTTCTCACTAAAGCCAGTTTAATTCAGTACAGTACAGTACAGTACAGTTTTTCAGTATTACTAAGTACTGTGCCGTATTACTGAGGAATTTGGCTTGATTGGCTGGAAGGAAGGAATCTAATTTAAACAAAGGAAGCTGATATGGACACCAGGTCGTGGAAATCACAGTCTCCTTTAACAGATTTAAAACAGATTTTAGTTATAATCTGCTTATCGCCTTTCTACCCATCTTTTTCTTCTTCTGTCCTGCTGGCTGCTCAGAGTCCTTGTGTCCTGAAGCAGGGCTGGATGCTGGGTGTGGGGCTGGCCTAGGATTTGGGCAGTCACTGGGACCTAGCCTGGGAACTGCAGGACCCAATTCCATGTTTTCCCCTGGCTTCCTGGCCTTGGTGTCTGTACTTACCTGCAATGGGCTGGGCCTTTTCCTGCTCCTTAGTGTTCCTGAGCCCTGCACGCCCTTCGCTTTTGCATACGAGTTTTAGTTATGTTTCTGCAGTGTTTGGCTTTTCTCTCTTGCCCCTTTCTGCAAACTCTGCCCCGCATGCAAACATAGTGTGTGCACGCAGACACCATTCTCAGTATTTGACAGAGAAAAAGTGGGGACACACTCTCCGTGGTCCTCGCACTGGGTAAGGCTGTGAGACACTGTGTCCTCAGGAGGAACTGCCCTGCTGGAGCCATTCTGGCCACAGCTTGGGATGGGGCCATGTGGTAGCAGCAGAAGGCTGTGTCCTCATGGTGCTGGGCCTGCTCCACACAGCTGGGCCTGTTGTCCTCTGTGTCTCTGGTTTGCACAGTCCTGTAGAAATCACAAGATGCTCGCCACTGAGGGCTGTTTTCTGCTAATCGCACTGTGTAGTGAGCACATATACAGTATCATCCGACCAGCCTTCCCGAGCAGCCCAGCCCGGCCGGGCCGAGTCTGCTAATTACACTTGTTGCGTTTGAATGGCTTTCTCAGCCATGCTGGCGGAGAAACTGTTGTGAACAATGAAAGAAACCATTTCCCTTTGTGGCCTGGGTCTGCAGATGGCTGCCCTGTATGGGAAGCACTAGGCCCTGAATTGGTCCTTTGTGTGAGCCAGAGAAGGAAATTTGAATGTTTGAAGCCCCCCACGAAGCTCATCTCAAAGTGCACAGTTCCTGAATAAAGACTAATTGGGGCCCACGTAGTTAGAGGGTGTGGTTTGGAGGGACGTGAACAGCGGTGTCTGTCACTGCAGACAACTGGGAGAGAGCTAACTCAGCAGGGTGACTGTGGCCACCTCTGTGTCCCTGCTTCCTGGTCATAGGAGTAGGCCCTGGGCTCCAGGGTGTCCTGGCCGATCCTCGATCCTTGAGGCCGCTGCAAGTTCATATTCATGCTTCCTAGTGGTCTGTGCCCCTTCTGCAGAGGGACCCCGTGTGTTAGTGACTTCTAGTACTGAGCTGGCAGCCGCAGTCTCACATCAAATATATGCAGTGTGGGGAGGGGCTGGGAAGGCTGGGCAAAACGGTCAGTGGTGTGGGCTGCGCCTGGGGCCCCAGTATCTGGACCCAGGCGTTGGAGGCCAGTGCAACTTCAAACCACACTGGCACCACTAGTTATTTTTCCTCTGCCTTCCACACTGGTGTTTCCCATGATACTTGGTTCTTTATTTAGGCAAAGCAGTGCTTTCTCATGGCTCTTGGCTTCTGAAGCGTGCTGTCCCATGGCCACCGTGTGGTGTACAGTTAGAATGCACTGGACCTTTCTGCCCTCTGAAGGCCAAACCTCAAGTCTGTCTCTCTTGCCTTTCTCTTCCCACAGATGGCATGTTTGGAAGGTGCCAGAAGATTCTGCCTCTGGACACATCAGGCTATGAATTGTCGCCTGTGGCCCTGCAGCACCTGAGGGTCACCTTGCAGGCACTTTCTCACACAGGTAGGGCTGGGCAGCTACACCCTGCCAGTACCCGTGAGGCCTAGGGGTGAGGAAATGGGGGACCCCATGAGCCAAGGCCTGGGGTCTAGAAAGACCAGAGTCTACACCAGGGAGGTTCCCTTGGATGTCTGTCCGCGGGCCACTTCTACAGAGAAGTGGACTGGCAGGGAATCTGGGTCCATGCATGTCCCAACCTGAATGATCAGCACTGGCCTGAGGCCCTGTGCAGTGCCATGTACTATGGTTTGGCGGCAGAAGATTCTTGTCCCCTGTTTCCTTCACAGGGATGCTAAGATCATTTTAAAAATTAGTCATTTTAAAGATGTACGTTATCACATTACACACAGTATCTATTGCTCCTGATTACACACACTTTCTCTGTGTGTAATTTTACACAGAGGGGCGCCATTGTGAAATCGCATCCTCACAATCTACTCCTGAGATGGTCATGTCCCTGCATGCCCCAGATGAGAGCCAGGCTGTGGCCACACACAGTGTCAATGTTCAGAGTGGCACAGGATAAAATCCTGTGTCTCGCAGTCAGGACTTAGTTATCTATCACATGAGGAAGCAGGGCAGACATGGAGTCAGTGACCCTGTGACCTGCAGCTGGAGTTCCAGCTGGCATTGAGGGTCACAGCACTCCAGGATCAGGTGTGCTGCTGCGTGGAGAAGCTGATGGCCCAGGGATTGGAGGTTCCCTCTGCCTGCTTTGCAGCACTCATGGGGTGCAGGCTGATTTGAAGCCTTGGGGAACTCCGCTGATGGTGTGTGTCGTTCATTGATGCCAGCTCCCTGGGTGGCCTCTAACTGTCTCCCACAGTACAGCCTATCATGTCTGTCCAGAGTAGCAGGACCATCATGAGCCCATGGCAGGGGCTGGGCAGGGAGAGGTCAGTAAGCTGATACCCAGACAGATAGCTGTGGCCCTGTGTGTGACCTTGACCTGGTGGAGAGGGCCAGGTTAGTGAGGGCAGCGAGAGTCCACAGCTGCCTCCCTGGAGCTGCTTTGATGGTCACCTGCGGGCTGATTCATTTTCTTTCCATGCTTTGTAACTGAAATCATGAATATGAAGCTAAATTCATGAATACTACAAAGATATCACTGCAGCTGAGATGTAAGAGGCGAGAGAAAGGGATGAAGTGAAAATACGTCCCAGCATGTGCAGGTGTGCGTTCAGATCCACACAAGGATGGACCAGCCCAGCCCCAGCCTCGTCTGGCTGCTGTCAACTCACTTCTTCCCCACCTGCCACACACACTCTCCATCTTCCCCAGGGGCCAGGGGTGACCCGCTGTCCTTCCTAGTTGTGCAGGGCTGTCCCCAGACTGTGTGGACAGGTGTTTTATACATCTTCATTACCTGTGGTCACGAGACATGGGGTGCAAAGAGACTGTGCATATCTGACTTAATTCTCCTAACTCCAACTGGGTAGTAGCAACTTACTGTCCCCTGATGGAAGCACTCTTCTTTCTGGAACCAACTTCTAGGCCCACTGAGCATAAATGCTTGGGGACAGGAAGTAGAAATTTTGCTAGCAGGTAACTTGGGTTAATGGTGACTGGGTCCACCCCTTGGTTCTTGGGCTAGTGAATCCTGGCTGGGGGGATAAAGAGTACCATGTATTGAGTGCCATTCAGAGCATACCAATTTCCTGGGCCTGCAAGGTATTGAGAGGTATGTCTTCCAAAGGCTTCTCTGTGTTCTGTCAACCAGAGGCTTGGGGTGGCAGGAGCAGGGCAAGGTGCTCAAGTGTGTGCTGTGCTTCTTTGGCTGTTGATGTTGGCCAGCTGCTGTGCTGTGTGGAGTAGTATAATAGTGCAAGGACTGAAACCATGAGCCAACACAAACCTTTCCTCCTGGTAAGTTGAGGGTTAAACATTGTCACAGAATGACGTTGTCACAGTGCCAGAAAGTTTTCTAACACACTTCCCTGCCTGAGCCCCTGAGACTACTAATATTTTTCTGTCTCTAGAGTTTTGCCTGTTCCAGGAAGTCATATAGTTGGCATCAACCTGGCTTCTTCCAGTTGGTAACATGCATCTAAGTTTCCTCCATATCTCTCCATGGCTTAGTACTCACACAATTCCATGGCCTGGGTGTTTCAGAGTCTATTATTCATTTACCTACCAAAGGAGGACACTTTATTTGCTTCCAAGTTGCAGCAGCCATAAATAAAGCTGCCATAACGTTCATGTGCAGGTATTTGAGAGGACACGAGTTTTCCACTCATTTGAGTAAGTGTGAGATCTTGTACACGTGGCAGCAACACGTTTCCTGTGGTAGAAGGCTACCACTCTGTCTTCTAAGGTGGATGTGGAGGCATAGGAAAGTCACTTAGGCTTAGTGAGTCACTTGTCAGCTGTGAATAATCACACAGTTGCTGTCAGACAAATAAAATAGAATATTTAAGACATTTTATAAATACTAATATTTTCAAACATTAAATATTATTTATTTTTATACTCCTAAATTATGGTAGCTGTTATACAGATCATTTGCACTTACTGATTTTAAGTGGGACATAGCAATTTTTGTGTGTGTGTGTTGGTTATTTCTGTGCATAATGTCAACTAGCATGGGTAAGGATATGTTCTAGTTCTTCCCTGAGATGATAGTGTGATGAGGATGGTGGTGCACTGTCGTGTGCTGGCTCACTGACAGATGTTCATCTCATGAAGCTGCCATGTGGGAGTAAAACGTGCCACCAGCCCTCTCATGCCCAGGCATTGACTGACCTGGCAGAACTCAGGGCTGAGGCATGGGAATATGCAACGCTCTTTCACCTTCACCGTCTGGGCACCGAGGATTTAACAGCAGTCAGATCACTGTTCAGAAGAACAGTGTCAGAATACAACACTCAGAGAGAAAGCTAGGGGACGAATGGACCATGTTTCCTGCCATGGTCACTTTCCAGGCCAGCAGCGCCGTGGGCTCCCATCATCCCATTCCTTCAGGCCTGTGCAGGGGGAGGCCTGGGGGATTGCAGATCCTTCCAGAAAGAGGACTTGGTGAGGGTAGCATGGGCCACAAAGGAATGGAGCAGGTCACGTGTTGGGCAGTCCAGTGGAGATGGCACAGGGAGGACTGTTTCTCTTCTCTCAGAGAAAGACATCTCTTTGAGAGGGAACTAGGTATACTTTGCAAGTGCACGGAACCAAAAGCTACACTGAGTCACACACCGCTAAATGTGAAGGGAGCCTGTTTTGTGTATTACTATTATTTATTTATTTTTACCATAAACCCATTTGTAAACCAAACCACCTTCACAGCACCTTCACAGCATGATAGTTGGTCCTGGGTGTCACTGTGATTGGGGGCTGCCTGGGTGGTTGGTGGTGTATCACTGCTACATGTGTCTGTGAGGGGCTCCTGGAGGAGGGTGGTGTGGGAGACTGCAGGCTCTGTGTGTGGACCTGGCCCCCTGGAGCACAAAGCAGAGCATGGTCTTCCTTTCTTTCTCTTAGTGTGGGGCACTCCTCCTGCTCTGGACAGCAGAACACCCAGCTCTCTGGCACTGACACTTAGGATTTCCCAGTGACCCTCAGTACTTCTTCTTTAGCTTCAACTGAGCATCATATCTGCATAGTCCCTGGTTCCAAGGCTGCTGGACCTGGGCTGAGCCAGGCCTCCAGCATCCCCAGGTCTCCAGCCCACAGATGGCCTGTCACTGACTTCTTAGCTTCATAATCCAGAGAGTCAATTTCCCTCCCTGCCACTCACCTCCCTGCCCCCCTCCCCATCCTTCTCTGCCTCCCCATCTCTCCTTCCATCTCTCCATTTCTTCTTTCCTTCCTTCCCTTATTGTTTCCCTCCCTCTCTCCATCTCTCCCAATTGCTCATCTCTCTAGAGGACCCTGACTAATACATATAGTTTTAGGAATAGCCTCTTTGTATCATTTTAAAAAGTTAAAAATCTTTTGGATTAAAATTATAAACTGTAACTACTGAATTCTCTAAGAACTTTAGAGAAAACCTAACACCAATACTCCTCAAGTTCCTCAATGAAATTGAAATGAAGCAATACTCCCAAAGGCATTCCTAAAAGCAAGCATTACCCTGATTCCAAAACCAGAGAAGGACTCAACCAAACAGAACTACCACCCAATCTTAATGACCATAGATGCAAAAATCCTCAAAGATACTGGCAAACAGAATCCAACAAATCAACAAAACTGTCATATATCATGACTAAGTAGGATTTATCCTAGGAATGCAAGGATGGTTCAACACATGCAAATTAATAAATGTAATATATCTCATAAACAGAATTCAAGGGCAAAAAAATCACACGATCTTCTCAGTAGATGCAGAAAAGGCATTTGACAAGATTCAACATCCATTCATGATAAAAATCCTGAAGAAAATAGGTATAGGAGGCCTTTATCTCAACCTGATAAAAGTTATCCAATGGATAACATCATGCTAAAATGAAGAGAAGCTGAAAGCTTTCCCTCTAAAATCAGGAAGAGACAAAGATGTCTGTTATCACCACTACTGTTCAATATAGTTCCTGAAACATTAGCCAGAGCAATTAGACAAGAGAAATAAATAAAAGGGATATTGTGATCATTAACTGTTGTGTCAGTTTGAGTAAGAGACACCAAATGATTGGGTAGCATAGTTCTGGGTATGGCTGAGGTGATTTACTGAAGACAGAAGACCTGCCCTGGATGTAAGTAACAGCAACCAATTTCTTGTAGCCTGGATGGAATAAAAAAGAAATATCTTGTTGCCTCAGAAAAGATTCAGTTTTTGCCTTCCCCTTGGAAGTCATCTCCTGGCTTCCAGAGCAGATCCTTCTGCCCTCCGATATGGACTCACATGGGTGCTTCAGTGAGCTCCAGGCTTTGAGCTTTGACTGGATCCTGTGGGTGTCCGGTTCACAGTCAGCCCTTCCGCACACTTCCACATCTGACTCCGCAGGCAGCCATTGTAAGCCTTCCTTGTATGTCTTTATGTATTTATATGCCTTCTAGTTAACAGGTTTCTCTAGTGAGCATTGGCTGATACAGATATGGACAAGAAAGGAAGAAGTTAAATTATCATTATTTGTGGTGACACAATCCTCTACACAAGAACTCCAAAACCTCTACCAAAAGACTCCTAGAATTAATAACTAAATTTAGTCATATAGCAACATAAGAAGTCAACACTCAAAAATCAACAGATTCCTGTTGGCATAAATAACAAAAGGCAGAATTTAGGGAAACATTATTTTTTACAATAGTGTCAGGAAAAATGAAGTCCTTAGAAATCAATGTAACCAAAGAAATGAAAGACCTCTGTGATAAATACTACAAATACTCTGAAAAAGGAGATTAAAGAGGACATCAAAAAATGGAAAGATAGATCCTCTTCCTTCATAGACAGACTCAATATAGTGAAAATGGCCATATATACATTCTTCGTTTAACAACTAAGCTCTGTTGCTGTGATCAGGTTGCTAAATGAAGAATGTATAGATTATCTATGTTAAAATATTCACAACAAAGAAATGGTCAAAGGAAACTCAAACTTGATGAGTTTGCTTTTATTTGCATAACTTTTATATGTAGTAATATAATGTATAACAAAACATAAAACCACAGTACTGTACTATATACAGTAAAATCAGCAAAATTACAGTACTGTATAAACAAGGTATAGTGTATATTGAGGTTCCATAAACAAGACATACACAACTATACAAAAAAAGAAGACAGATCGTAAGTCTGAGCAATGGCCATAAGTCCAAACAGCATGCCTTGGTTGTAAGTCCAGTCATTAAATAATTATGTCATTAAATAAGGAATATCTGTACTCCTAAAACTATTATACAGTTTTAACACAGTCCCAATAAAAAATATCAATAACATTCCTTACAGAGTTAGAGAAAGCAATCCTTAAATTCATATGGAGTCAGAATAGCAAAAACATTAAGGGCAAGGCAGAAGGCATCATAATCCCTGACCTCAAGTTATACTACAAAGCTACAGTGATAAAAACAGCATGGCATTGGAGAAAAACAGACAGATGGCTTACTGGAACAGAATAGAGGAAGCAGAAACAACTCCACACACACTCAGCTACCTTATTTTGATAAAGGGGCCAAATCCTTGCATTGGAGAGAAGACAGCTCTTTAACAAATAGTGTTGGGGAAAATGGCTATTCACATGCTAAAGATTAAACCTAGACCCATACCTCTCACTATGCACAAAAATAAAATAAAAATGGACCAAATATGTAAATATTAAAATAGAAACAATTTGTTAAAAGATAACCTTGAAGACATAGGCGCAGGCAAAGACTTTCTGAGCAGATTCCCAGTTGCACAAGAAATAATACCAAGAGCCAACAAATGGGCTCACATCAAATTAAAAAGTTTTACACAGCAAAGGAAACTATCAACAAAGTGTAGAGACAACCTACAGAATAGGAAAAAATTTCTGCCAGCCACAACTCAAAGGACCAGTATCTAGAATATATAAAGAACTCAAGAAATTAGATCCCCCACATTTAAAGACCTAATAAAAATAGGCATCTGAAGTGAGTAGACATTTTTTCAGATGAAGTAGTAGAAACAACCAAGAAATATGTGGAAAATGTTCAACATTGCTGGCCATTCAAGAAACACAAATTGAAACAACACTGAGACTCCATCTCACTCCAGAAAGAATAGCTGCCGTCAAGAAATCAACTAATAACAGATGTTAGTGAGGCTTCAGGGAAACAAAGGCCCTTTCTTCATTGTTAGTGGGAATGTAAACTGGTACAACTACCATGATAATCGCTATGGAGTTTCTTCAAAAAAACCAAAATGAGATGTTCCACTTGACCCATTTTTCCCCATCTAAGCATCTTCTCAAAAGAGTTAAATACATCACACCACGGTATTCTATTCATGGCCATGTTAATAGCAGCACACTTATATTTCCATCAATAGAGAAATAAATAAAAGAAATGTGGTATTTGTGCACGATGGAATACTACTGTGTCATAAAGAAGGATAGCTTCAAGTCATTTGTAGGAAGATGAGTGAACCATGAGACCATAATGTTTAGTAGATCACACACAAGGTTAAAAATATCACAGGTTTCTCTTACATGAGAAACTCAATACATAAATAAAGCATAAAAATAAAAGACAGAATAGGGAAAAAAAAAGAGAAAAGTTAATCCAGGAAGGATAATGTATGTAAAATTGTGTCTTGATTTAGTATAATTGTCTTATATGTTTTAAATGTTTTGGGCCTATCAGTATGGCTGTTAATCTGGTTTTATAAAGATTTCAAATAAATGAATGTGATGCTGGCCAACAAGTCTTTTTTTTTTTTAAAGGGAGGGTGGGAGGTGGAGGGAAAGGGGAAAAGGAGCTGGTAAGTTACATACGTGTACTGGTTCCTCAAAGTGATGGTAATTATTATGCACTGCAAACATGTCCTAATAAAAATTTTTAAAAATTTAAAAATTATAGCTGTGCCAATATTTTAAAAATTATAAACTGCATGAAAGGAATTAGGTGAAGGGACATAACTGAAAGATAAACAGACGGCAAGTAGGTAGATGGTAGGGAGGGACGTGCAGAAGACACGGTGAGTGTGCATGCAGGTGGGTGTAGATGTGGGTGTGGATGTGGACGCTGGAGATGAGGGTGAGGCTGTGAGTGTGAGCAGGTGCAGAGGGAGGCATGGACATGCACACGGCACAGGGAACCAGTGAAGTCCAGGAGGCAGCGAGAAGTGGTGATGTCAAGGGGCGGTGGGTGCAGAGCAGACACAGGTAAGGCGCAGAGGGAGATGTGGATGGCGAACTGCATACAAATGCAGGGGTGGGTGGAGAAGCGGGAATAGACGGAGATGTAGACACAGATATAGATGTCAATGTGGATGTGAGTGCAGGGCAGGTAGAGGTGCAGGAGCAGGTGTAGACAGAGATGCAGATGAGGGGTAGGTGTGGAGTTGGACGTGGGTGTGGATGTAGGGGTGGGGGAGATGGAGGAAAGATGGTAGCTGTGCAATGCTCTTCCTCCTCATCAGCGAACACACCACGGGACAACGCACATTCCCTTTGCTTTTGCCATTCTTGTCTACTACATGGACAGAAATGCCATTCTCTCATGCATATTTCAGTTCTTCTGACAAGCCATTAAAATGCAGCATTTACATGTCATTTGTTGGCATGCAATTTTCTGTCATGAAAATATGGATTTACTTCCGGGCAGGACTCTCCCCATGTATTGAGCTGTATGTCAACAGCAAAAAGCATCAGAGGAAAATTATAAAGAAAATGTAATACAGTATCATCGTTCCTTAAAAGACAGTGAAAATAACTTCACAGACAATGTAGAGTGAAACATGAATTAGCTTTGGTCCCAGGGGCTGCTGGTCACACAGCTGCCATCTGGGGGCACTGGTGGCCATGCCCTGTCCGTGCATTCTGCTGTACCCCGGTCGTCCGCTGCAGGCCCCCAATTCCATTGCCACTGGTCTCCTCCTCTGCAATGGCACCTGCTGCCCGGAGGTAGGAGCCACCTCTCTCACTGAGGTCTAGCTCAGCTGACTGCTTGCCCTCTGCTGACCCGTGATGGGTGGGAAGAGTGGTGATCACACGATGGATTTGTACAGGCTGCACAGTGGAGACATGACCCTGGGCCACTGCCTGCTGCCCGTGTCTCTGCTGCTTGGGCCCCATCCCCTAGCACTGAGCCAGGCGCTGGCCCCCAGAGGCTGTGGAGGAGTGAATCCAGGGATTGGGAGCGAGCTTGCATAATAGAGGGGACAGGCACACTGGGCCAGAACCCTCCATGAGTATCATGCTGTGAACCTTGGTTTGCTCTCCTACCTGAGGTCATAGCACTAGGGCCTTTGTTTTTCTTTTTAGTATACCTTTTAACTTTTATACTGAAAAATAAAACACAGCTACAGAAAAATAACATAAAATGGATGTGTGTCTCAGACTGTGTATGTCCTCATGGATTTATGTAAATATTTCTAATCACACCAGGAATGAAGTGTTTGAATTTCACCTTTTAAATGAAGACATTTCTTGTTTAATGACCTACCTGTTTAAAGACAGTTCCGACTTGCAACTGAGGCACAGTGTTCAGATGCAGGACTGAAACGTGCTGTTCAGACTCATGTTCTGCCACTCGGAATTATGACCCGTGCTTTTTCTTGCACGATTCTATGCGTCTTTTATAGGTCTCGATGTCTTTCTTTTTGTACAGACACTCCTTGCTTAACTACTGTTTTCTTTTATTGTAACTAGGTCTGTAAGTAAATTGGTCACTAAGTGAGGAATTGTATACAGTATATACTTTACAATGTTTAGGACAAGACATGGTCAAGGACACTCCAACTTGATGACTTTCCTTTGTTTGCATAACTATTACATTCAATACTGTTATGTATAACAGAAGAAAGAACAATAGTACTGTACCCTACAGTACAACCAGCAAAAATTATAGTGCTGTGTAAACAAGGTATACATTACAAAAGAAAGACATTGAGGCTGTATCAACAAGATGCACAGAACTGTTCCAAAAATAAGACGGGTCAGCAGTCTGAAGAGTGTGCCTTTGTCATAAGTCTGAACTGTTGTTAATAAGGTAGGTTGTTAAAGGAGGAATATCTGTGTTAGACATCATATTACCAAAATAATTCAGTGAAAACAGCTTGTTTTCTTAAGAACTAGTGCTCTGCAATAATCTTTAAAATGAATTATAGCAGCCACCAACAAATCGTCACATCAGCTGGGTTGAGGTAGTATTGATCCCTCACATGTCAGGAAAGGCAGGGATGAGAATGATTCAGGAAATCCAGGATACCTTATGATACAGCAGTGACAAAGAAAATGCTCATCAATAATCATGACTGCCAAACAGGTGCAATCATGTTAGGTCGTTTGTTTCACTTCTATATCCAAAAAAATATTAGGTAGCTTATTTCCCCCCAGTATCAGGCGTTTAAGCAATAATCATACTTTTAAGATATTTATCTTCTTGTGAATGCTATGTTTATTGGCACAACACGGTTAATGAATGTGCCTAAAATACAATAGGCTACAAGAACTCCTTGTTTAATAACTGAGTTCTATTCCTCTGCTTAGGTTAAGTACTTGGTCACTAAACAAGGAGTGATAAATAGAATGTACATTACAATATTCAACTTGAAACTCCAACTTGATGACTTTGCCTTTATTCATGTAGCTCTTATGTGCAGTACTGCTATGCATAACAGAACAAAGAACCACTGTATTGTACAATCAGCAAAAATTACAGCACTATATGAACAACTGTACTATATAAACAAAGACACTGAGGTTCTATTGGTAAGACATACAGAATTGTACCAAAAAATATGGGTCATAAGTCAGAGTGGCAGGTCTTAAAGTCTGAATGCTGTGCTTCCATCATAAGTCTGAGTAGTCATTAAACAGGCAGATAATTAAACAAGGAATATTTGTACGGCACAGTTTTTATTCTTTTGCGTGTGCATAGACTGTGTGCATAGACTGTACCATTTGTTGAAAAGAATGTTCTTTCCCTACTGAATGGTCTTGGCACTTGGGTTAGAAATCAGTTGACCATATGCTTGTGAGCTTATTTCTGGCCTCCTCACAGTCTTCCGTTGGCCTGTGCTTCTATCGTTATAACATTACTGCATTGCCCAATTGCCGTAGTTCTGCAGTGAGTTTGAAATCAGGAAGTGTGAATCCTCCAACTTTGTTCTTCTTTGTAAAGATGACCTTGTCTATGCTGGGTCACTTGCATAAAAACTAAGAGTCAGCATATTAATGTCTGCGTGAAATCTAGTTGGCATTTTGCTTGTGATTATGTTAAATCTATAAATCAAATGTGGGGTGTGATGCTTTTTTGATGTTAAGTCTTGCAATTTCTGAATACTGATGTCTTTATTTAGGTCTTCTTTTATTTCTTTCAGATTTTGCATATTCAAGTCTTAACATGAATTAACTAATTTTATTGATTTCATTCCTAAATAATTTATTCTTTTTGGTGTCATGTAAATGAGATCTTTTTTTAAAATTTTTTATTTAAAGGGATAAAACAAAAAAGGAGAGAAATATTACAGAATTTCAAAAAAAATAAACAGTAAGAAATCACTAGCTGTTAAATTACATATTGCTCTTTTAAAAATAGTTCTTTAAGTTACAAAATTAAAGCAAACAAAATGGACACTCAAGAAGTGAGACTGCAAACAAATCTGTTCAACAATCAAACAAGAACTAAGAAATATGGGTAACAATCCTGCACACATAAATATACATGCAGTTATATCTTTTATGGCACTTCCTATTTTCTCTTTTTTACAATAGCAATTATACATTTTTTAATTAAAGAGAGAAAAAAACAGGAAAATGGTATAAATATTATAGAATTTCAAGAAAAGAAGATAAACAGTAAGAAATCACTAGTTGATACATTACATATTGTTCTTTTAGAAATAGTTATTCAAGTTACAGAATTAAAACACACAAAGTGGACACTAAAGCAGTGAGAGTGCAAACGGATCTGTTCAACAACCCAACAAGAACCTAGAAATATGGTCATCAATCCCACACATCTAAACATACATGCAGCTATATCTTTTATAGCACTTCCTATTTCCTCTTTTTTTACAATAGCAATTATACATTTTAAAAATTTTATTTAAAGAGAAGAAAACAAAACAAAACAAAACAAAACAGAAAAAAAGGGTAGCAACAATACAGAATTCTAGAAGAAAGGAAAATGAGAAAAAGCCTCACTAAGAAATCAGTAATTTATAAGTTACGTACTGTCATCCTGGATGTAGTTGTTCAAGTTACAAAGTTAAAGGGTACATAGTAAATATTCAAACAGTCAGACTACAAACAGTTTTGCTCAAAGATCCAACAAAGATTCAGCAATATGGTCATCTATTTTACACACTCAAACTTACATGCAGTTATATCCCTTAGAGCACTTTCTTTTCCTCTCTTTTTTACAATAGCA
>PVLA01014344.1:0-31087 GCA_004027455.1 Hydrochoerus hydrochaeris | reverse complement strand
GAGACTTTCTTAGGCTGGTATTTTAAAATGTGGACCAAGATAAAAATATGACCCTGAACACTGCTAGCTGTGGAAATCCCACAGCCCAGGGCCTTGTTTTAAATACCCGGTCCAGGCCTGCTATTCTGTCCCTTTGCCTTCCCTTAATCTTTCGAAAACATCAAACTGTTAAGTAATATTAGTTCAGGTGTGGTCAGTGGCAATATTTCTCTTTTTTTATTTTAAAGAGAATAAAAGAAAAGAGGACAGAATTAAGCAGATCAGAACAGAACAATGCAAGCAACACAGCACTTCACAACAAGACAATTGGATATCAACAGTAGCTATTTCTAATAAAAGGTTCTATGAAGGTGTCTACAGTTAGAAGTTTCATACAGTACTTTGGGGGTACATAATTCTGTGACTTTAACATGTAATTGCATAAAACTTTCCTAAGGAAGTGAAAGGATTAGCCAAACTCAAAGGAAAGAAAACCAAATCAGAAAAAGCCATTGGTATGTTTTTAAGTCCACTCAGAGTTGAATTCAGTATGCACGTAAAGACCCTTCTAGAAAAGTGGCATTCCGGGGAGATCAGGGGACAATGCTCAGAGTGGGAGAGACCTTAACTGGTGGGTTATGAGAGGCCAAGCAGAGTAGGAAAGGAAGAATTCTGGATAAGAACATGATGCCCAAAAAGCCTCAAAAAGGCCATTTTTCCTGGCATATTTAGACCCAGACAGATAGATTTCTTTTTCATTTTGAAGGCCAAAATTTACCTTCTTTTTTCTCTACATAGCCAGAAATATAGCCAGGACAGATCCTGAGCCCTGCTTTGTTTTTCTTTTTGCAGTGCTCAGATGCAGGGTGCCTCGCACACTAGGTGACTGACCTACCACTGAGGAGAACTGCACAGTCCTGAGCATTGCTTCTTATACATTAGACTCCAAGTCCAGATGCCTGGGGCAGCCCGGGCTAGACTCCCTCCCCTGGAACAGGACACAGCTGTCTCATCTCAGAAAACTGAGCTGCTTCCACTGGAAACACAAGCGTGCATGGGAGAATGGTTCTCAGAGACGGAATAGTGGCTGAAAACACATCTCGTAGATGTTGCCTACATGCATTGCATTACTCCTGACCATCTGAAGACTCCTGTTTGAGGCCATGTGAACTTTATAAACAGCTGCCCCTTCCCCACTTCCCTGGGCTGAGTCAGAAGTTTGTACCCAACACCTCTTTTCACTTCCAAAGCACAGACTTTCTGATGGCTCCGACTTCCTGGATGACCTCAGTTCCTAACTATGGCACTTTACCCCTTCTCTCCTGAGACGCGGGCTGTTTGTCCATACCTACGAGTCCAAATAGAAGGCTGATACTTAGCCAGAACACTGTTAGTGATTGATAAGCCAGAAAGATTGTAATGCAATTAGTGCCCTAATAATAATAATAATAACAATAATACAAGAAGGAAATGCTGGAAAGAGAAATTGGTAGTCAAGGCAGCCAAGGAAATAAAGATAGCAAGGAAAGCACAGAGCAGTCAAGCCTGAGGGTTAGGAAATCAGGCACGGGAAGAAGGCCCTGCAAAGGCACCAGTACTGTGGCATGGCTTTACCTCGGTGCTATGGCCCATGTCTCTTGCTCAGTGGTCAAAAACGAGATTATCAAATGGCCGCTATGATGAGAATGAAGCCAGAAGATAAGACAAGATTTCTTTCTTCCTGGAACAGAGGCTGAGGGCTATCTCCTACACAAGCAAAACAAATGAACAAGAAAACCAAGACTCTTACAGAAGCAAAAAGTTTGGTGGTGGGTTTTAGGCTGGTAGTAAAATTGATGGAGAACTATTTGGAAATCCCCATTGTGGTAGAAAAGCAGCGAGCATTTTCTGATTTAGTTCCGCTACATTCTCATGGTGTCAGCACGTACACAGCACAAGGTAGGTAATATCTTCTGTATCTCATAAGGGAGAGAAATTGAGGCTGGATGGGATGTAAAAGAGTCCCAAGGTCTGGTCAGGACTCACCCATAGGTCTCTATGCTTTCAACTGTGCAACGCTGAGAGCAATTATTATTATAGCTGAGAAATAGTGCGTAATTCCATCCTAATTGTTCAGTATCCAATCTTAAAACATGCACGTGTATGTGTGTGTGTGTGTGTGTGTGTGTGTGTGTTTGTAGCTGCATGTGAGCACACCCCCTCACCATTTAGCAAGTATCCTTGAAAGGCTTGGGTTTAAATAATAGAATCCCAGTTTTATGACCTTCGCTGTCTTTCCAAACAAAAAGCAGTGTGGGCAGTCACCAAGTGGATTGGCCTCAGCTATTCATACAGCAAGAGACAAACTGAATTCTTTGTTCCATACTGGTTCCTTTGCCACACTGTTCAGGTAAAAATTCAAACAATAAGTGTAAGATTTTTCTGCTTTTTTTTATAGAGTATTTAAAAGACACAACCAGTGAGCACAAACTCACTGCATTGCTATCCTGGCCACTGCTACTGTGGAACTTGACTGGTCTCCATACCCTGGCCTGCTTGGAAACTTGGGGTATGAAATTCACAGAAGGCCAGGCTGGCCTTGGCCTTCCTATCACTGGCTCATGGCATCTCCACACCAGCAAGTTAGAGAAAAAATAAAACTCAGACTCCCGACACTGAGATGAGAACTCTGTTTACACACATACACACTCTATGGCAAGATCAACATTTATTTTAAACAAGTTCTACAGATTTTGATGCCGTAGTGCACCATTGGTGCACAATCTCCTTAAGCCTCACTGTAAGAGAGAAAGAAGTTATGACCCCCCTTCATGAAAACGGAAGTTAGATAGCATTAGTGCTTTTCTGAAGGTCACTGACATACTCCAGTCATGTGTTATCTGGATTCAAACCCAGACTACTTGTTTGACCTTGGACAGGTTAGAGAACCTTCTAAATATCCATATACAGTACTGTGTATTAGAAACCACAAAAATAAAAATGTGCATGTTTCTATGAGGTTGTTCAAAGAGTAAAATAAAATTTTACAGGTGCTTAGTGTCTCACTAAAGGTTCAGACATAGAAGATGTTAACTTGGGGCAGAGTTGAGTGTGAAAGCCAAAGTAATGTACTATTTCTTGTGCCTTGTTGAGTCCCTCTAGAAGCACACTGTGGCTGGAAGAATTTAAACCAGCATAGTAACTCTGTAAAGAATTAGAAAGAGTTAGAGACCGCTCCCTTCTTACAGGCCAGGATGATGTTTCACTGTCCTTGGGGACATTGTTTCTATCTTGACCTCTCCAGATATCTGCAGCAGTAGCATAACCAGTGCATTCAGAGCAAACAGAAATCTGCAGAATTCTTCTCAGCTCATATGGCTATACATATCATTCTTCCCAGCCCTTATCTCACAGAATCCTCAGCTAGTTCTGCTTTCTAATTGAGGACCCTAAGAGGTTCAAAGCACCCGCAAGATGCCAAATTGTGATAAAGCTCTTCCTCCTATTATAGTGTTTTCCTAGCACGCAGCAATAATTTCAGCAGAAGGGCTCACTGTCCAAATCTGAAAGAATATAAAGTTAATCAATCCATGATCCATTTATAAAATATTCCAACTAATTGGGCTGATGATTATGTATTTTAAAAGGGTGAAAACATAGGCCATTCTACAAAATCTCATGGTTGTACACATTTTTGTAGCACTTCCAAGAAATGTACCTTAATTAAATCAGATTCCTTATAAATACTTCTTTTGTGCACTGAGATGTTTGGATAAGCCAATTTTCTAGGTAGAAGCATGCTCTAAAATACCGTAAATATTTTTTTTAGTGCAAGTCTCCGAAAGCATTTGATTCCATAAATGCCTCTATGACCATAAAAGTGCTGGAAAGATCATAGAGACCTAGCTAGCGTCTAAGACTCTGAAAACTCTCCTAAACAAGTCTAGGTTAGAATTTCTAAGAATAAAAAGTGACTAACAAATCATAAATCCAATTAGGTGACTTTGCAATCTTGCCCACCCACATGCAAACAATGATTAGAATAAAGAGTGACCAGCTCTTTAGAGAGCCATGTAGCATCTGTGCCCTGTGCTGAGGTAGAGAGGGAAGTGTGTGATTACGGGGCATGGAGAGAAGAAACATAAGAGGACCTGACTTTGATAGCCAGCTGTGGAAGTCCCCGTTATGGCCTGCCAGGAAGATGAGACACAGGCCAGCAGCAGGCAGGTGTAACTATGCGGTGAGAGGCAGAAGCCAGCATCACATTTTGAGGAACTGAAGTTTATAGGGTCTTGCTTGGGATTGTGGAAACGGCCGGAGATGGGTCTAGAGTGGGAAATGAAGCATGGCCTGGGAGAGCGATGCGCCTGTTTGCAGAGTCTGTACTTCCCTGTGAGCAGCACAGCCTAAGGCCCTCGTTTTCTTTCTATAGTTTTATGAGCAGACTGGCTTGAAAGCACTTTGGCGTTGAAGGTGTTTCGTTACCGTCTTCAGTCGTCTCAGAAAGCTCCAGGTTTACACCAGACCTTAGAAGCCAAGCAGTGTCAGTGCTTCGCGGCTCTCAGAGTGGCCCTGGAGCAGCTGGGTGGGGTGAGGAGGAGGAGGAGGAGGAGCGAGGCCACAGCCTCGAGGGTCCACCAACCCCACCAGCCCCTGCTGGAGCCCTCAGCCCTCTGCCTGTGACTTCTGTACTGGCCCCTCTGATTTGAGCGTTGTGCAGGCGCTTCCTGTTACCCTCAGCCTTCTGTGACTTCAGGCCTGGAAACAATAAAGGAAGACGAAAATAAACACCACCTTTCTTTAATGACGGTCTTTGACAGCATTAGCTCCACTCTCTGTTTGGCTGGATATTAAAACACATCTCTACCCTTGAATTCATGCAGGGAGAGAATAACCTGAGTTCTTTGCTTCCTAGTAACTAGAAAAAGCCTGTCTGTAAGATACAATGTTTCCAGAGGATTACCTTAGTAATAGTCTACTTACCTTTTCATCTGCGTAGTAGACATTTTCTTTATGAATGAACAAATCATAATCAGAGAGACAAATACGTACGCTACGCTGTTTTGACCTCTTTTACTGAATTTTTAAATAAATTCCGAGTGCTAAGGAGATTAGACTTTATTGAGATGTATTAAATAAGCAGCTATCATATTGATCATAGAACTATGATTGAGGATGTTAATCAGTATAATCCTATTACAGAGCCTCCTTGCTGTCTCATTTCCAGACAAATAGCTCTTGTTACTGGATACAATATACTGCCATGAAATTAGAAAGCTTTATTTTATGTGTGTAATAAATTTTAAAACTTGTTTTGCTTAAACTCTAGCCATGGCTGCTAGGAAATTTAGAATCAAATGTACAACCTGTCTTAATAATAATGTATAAACATATTTTGGGAGCAACTCTTTTGTAAAAAAATATATATATATATATTTTTTTGCCAGCACTATCTCTTTGTTTCCTACGTTACCCAAAAACATTCTATGCATTCGTGTTTAAAACAGGTTGCATATTAACAAAGAATTCAACGAACTCATCATTTTTAGGGCCCTATTTTAGCTTTAAATTTATGAACTAAACATGAAGTCAACAAAACTCTAGGTGTCAGACTTGAGTATTGTGTTTCATCTTTAGATTCCAAATATCCTTCATCTGTAATCACTCCACTGAGTTTCTGACACAGTTCAGTGCAGCAGCCTGGGGTCAACAGCAGAGCTGTGAATCTACATCCCCATCCATAATCATTTACAGGAGGGCGATGGCTCCAGTGCTCACCCAAGCCCAGAAGAACCTCGCATAGGTTAATTTCACCAGCCAGGAGAACATGCGAGCTGAACATGCGGTGAAATGTTTTGCCATTGAGAAAAGCAAGTTCTGCTACAGAATCTGGCCTCTGAGACTCCATTGTCAGCTCCCCGGCCCATCCTGTGAAAAGATCTTTTTTACCAGAGTAGAAAGAAAGGGATGCTTTCAGTAACTGCACCTCCTTAGCTGTGCACAATGAAACAGGAGGAGAAATCCCACTTCAACAGACAGGAAAGCAAGTGTGACTTCCACAAGGAAGTCAGGGAAGGGTGCAGAAAGCATGTGAAAAGTAGTTTGCAGCGCTGATTGCAAGTGAAAGGAGAAGAAATCGGAAGTGAAGTCCCAACAAATTCAAATTAAAATGGCAATTCCCAGGAGCTCTGGTCCTCCCCTCTCCTCCCCATCTTCCACGCCTCCCTAATTGAACCACTTCAGACTTAATGAGTTGGGTTTGAGAAGCACCCGGGCCTGTAAATGAAACTTGTTTATCATTGTAGTGCTCATTAGATATTTGACTGAGCTTTTGTTTCTAATGCTTAGAAAAGTGACATAGAAATCAGTGTTGTGAGTGTCATCGGTATCCACTGAGTGTCATCTGTATAAAAAATGAGGAAGTATGCTTGCCTTAGGACAGTGAATAAAAACCTTACATGGCTCACTCTTTAATTTGCTCTTTTTTTTATTTATCTAAAGAAAAAAATCCAAAATTTCAAAAACAAAACAGAAAAACAAAATTAGTAACCAGTAAGAAATCACTAGTTGATAATTACATATTTTCCTCTTTGAAGTAGTTAAAGTTACAAAAGTAAAGCCTACAAAGTGGACATCCAAACAGTGAGACTGCAATCAGTCCTGTTCATCCATCCAACTAAAACTTTAGCAACATGGGTATTAATCCCACACACCCAAACATACATGCAGTTATATCCTTTAGAATACTCTCTTTTCCTTTTTTTTCTTTACAGTAACTATAATCCATTCTCATAAACTACTTAGAAGTTCTGCACATGTATAAGTCTCTACACATATACCTAGCCTTTCTGTATTAGAGGGAGAAACAAATCAAAACAAGTCAGCAATACAAATTCCTAGAGAAACACAAAATGGAAAGAACATACAAAAACAAAACACTAGGTGATCTATGGTAGTCACTATGATGTCTCTTGCTATTTTCAATAAAATTGTCTATATCTTCAGATATAATATGAACTTAGCATTGCTTTACACTATTATATAATCTAAACATTGGAGACATTATAGGACTTCAAAGGCAGTTAACAATCAAACCAGAATGGGTATCCTATTGAATCCTGTCATCTTCAGAGTAATTGCCCCTGTTCTCAGACTCGATACTCTCAAGCATACCAGATTCAAATAAAATCAGTCAAGACAAAACAGCCATATAACCAAACTTCTCTGTCTTATGTCTGCTATGCTATTTTTCTGTCATTGTTGTTTGTTTACTTTTCTCCTTCATTCCACTGTCTGCCCCTTTCTTTGAGGCCTTTCTGCCATTGTTCCTGGAACCCTGGTGATTTTCTTCTCTCTCTCTCTAGAATGTCCTTCAGTATTCTTTGCACGGTTGGATTGGTGGTCACAAACTCCCCCAGTTCCTCCTTGTCGTGGAAATATCTGGTCTCTCCATTAATTTTGAGGGACAGTTTTGCAGGGTACATCATTCTGGGTTGGAGGTTATTTTCTTTCAGGGCTTGGAAGATTTCACTCTAAGCTCTTCTTGAGTTGATGGTTTGCATTGAGAAGTCTGCTGTGATTTTGATGAGTTTTCCTTTATAGGTAATCTTTTCTTTTCTCTGACCACTTGTAATATTCTGTTCTTGTGATGGATTTCTGGGATCCTGATTATTATATGTCTGGGTGTAGATCTGTTTTGGTTGTAGCTGGCTGGAGTCCTGTATGCCTCATTTATCTGAACTTCACTTCTGTTACCTATGTTTGGGAAGTTTTCCTTAATTATTTCTGTGAATAGACTTTTTATTTCATTTCTATTTGTTGCTGCATCTTCATTTACACATTTTATTCTTAGGCTATAAATCCTCTTGTCATGTTCTAGCCTTTATATCGTTGCTTCCTGGTTCCTTGTTATTTTTAAGAGATCCTTCCTTTTGTGATCATATGTTGCAAATCTATCTTCAAGTTTTGGAAGTTTGTCTTTAGCTTCTGTTAAAAGGTTTTGCCAGCTTTCAATGGAGTTTTTAATTTCCTGATATTCTCTTTGGATCTGTTTCATATAGTCTAGGTTTTGCATTTACTCTTCATCAAAGGCTTCTCTCCTCTCTCTGGGTTCCTCTATTCTTTCATTTGTGTCTACTTGAGGATTACCCAGGACTTCTTTTATTAATCTTCTTATATCTTGCTTCACCTGAGTTAGAATTTCAGATTTAAATTCGTCAATGAGGTCACGGATGTATTTCTTCATTTCCGATGAGGCTGTCTCTGACATTACAGGTTTGCTGCTCTCAACCTTCTCTGCATTTACCTCTGTTTCCTCAGTTGGGGACCTTTTGCTCTTTCTCTGTCTTGTCATGTTTCCGGTCCCCTTCAGATGGGTGGGTGGTGGAGGTCTCTGGGCCTTTCCTATTGCTTACAGTTTTTTCTGCAGCACACTGGCTAGGGAAGGGCCGCCCCCTAGTCCTCTGTGGACCTGTGAGGTGCACGCTGAGAGCCAGCCCCTCCCCCTGCGTCAGTCAACCAGTTTATGCTTCAGCAAGTTCGTGTGTTCCCTGGGGATGCCACTGGCTCACAGCAACCTCTTCCCTGGCTATTGGGTTTCAACCAGGGGACTGGCCCAGCCCAAGCAGATCCCACCAATCTGCTTTGGAGTAGGAGTAGCAGGGCCATGATCTCAGCTCGATCCTGAGTTGCCTGACTCTAAGGCGTGCCAGTACAGTGACCAGGGCTTGCCCAGCTCCATCCACACTTCTTCTTCTTCTTTCTTTTTCTTTTTTTTTTTTTTCTTTTCTTTTTTCTCAGTTTCTTCCTGGGTCATGAGAATTCCTCTCCTTTTGTCTGGTTTTCTCCATGTTGCCAGATTCCAGCATCTGAGTTTTTTTTTTTTCTTCAGAGAGGCTCTCTTATTGAGCCACCACTCAGTCAGCCACCTTGCAATCTCTTTAATTTGCTCTTAAGGAGGTTTGGAAGCTGGAATTTCTCACTGGACTCCCTGGGGCTGGCAGTTTAGGTCTGCTGGTGGGTACAGCATGAAGGCATGAGCACAGCCTCCTCCCCAAGCTGGGCCATTAGACCCAGTTTCCCTAGCAGTCCCTTTGCTTATGTGTAACAGGATAATTGTAACACATCTTATGTCATGGTGTTGTAGTGACAGGTAAATAATACATGAGGAAAGTGCTTAGGGCAGTGCTTATTGCATGTTAATCACCTCACAAGCAATGTCTGTAGCTCTCATGCCCAACCTTCCAGAGTAGACAAGCAGGTCAACACTTGTTTAATAGCATAACAACATTTACCTGTAAGTGTATCAGTAAAGAAACACAAATTAAAATATTTCTGTCAAATATTTACATATTACTAGTTTTGGTATTAGTGAAGATGAAATGCTTTCAATATTTGCAGATAGGAATATTCATTACAATCTTTTAGGGGCACAATTAAGCACTGTCAAATTGTCAAATAATCAATAATTTACTTCTAGAATTATTCTTTAAGAAAGAATTACACTTGTGGAGTATGCTAAATTTCTGGTGAATTAACTACAGCATTCTCTGTAGTTGCCAAAAAAAAAAGAAAAAGAAAATCACTTAAATGGCTATAAATGTGGAAAAATTCATGTAAATTGTGGTATATCCATACAATAAATTTTAGCAAGCTATTGAAAGTAGGATGAATATTTGTGTATTAATTATGAAAAATAATTGTATGACAAATTGTATAGAACATTGGTTATTATATGCTTGAATTATATTGAAACTTTTACTGTATACACATATATAATTCACTGTAAGCATCATATGAACAGATTAAAAAGTGAAAGTCATATGAGAATCTTAGTAGATTCAGAAAAAGCATTTGAGAAAACTTAATATCTATTCATGATTGAGATAAAGAAAACCTTGGGGAAAGTTAGAAATTAAAAAGCATCACTCAATCTGATAACAAGTATTCATGAAAAACCCATAGGTAATATTATATTTAATAGAAAAATAACGAACATTTTCTCTTTATGATTAGAAATAAGACAAGGTTTTCCTTTCTGTATATTTTTATTCAACACTGTGTTCAAAATCTTAGAGTAAGGGGAAAATATAAAATTATATATCAAGTTGATGTGAATATTTATAGGAATGACTTAATTGGTTAGCCTATGTAACCTATGAAAGAAGTGAGTGGAATTAATTAATAAGTGCATTAATTAATGTATTGAATATATATAAATGAATATATACAAGAATCAAAACTCAATCATTATTTCTCTATACTAGCAAAAACCAGAAATTAACATGTAAACACAACATTAAAATAATGTAATATTTAGAAACAAATGTAACAAATATATGTAAGAGCTATTCACTGCAAAAACATTGATGAAAGACACTAAAGAAAAGCTAAACAGATGAAGAGACATCATGTTTACAAACCAAAGACAACATTATTAAAGTTTCAATTTATGCATACTGATCAACAAATTAACATCCAATTAACAACTCAGTAGACTTATTTTTGTTAGAATTCTGGTCTAAAATTTATATTTAAATAAAAAGAACCCAAAATAAGTTTGGGAAAGAGTTGTGTTTAAGGACTTTTACTACCTGTTTTCAAAGTTAATTTAAAACTCTAAGAATCAAGTCAAGCATGATATTAATATGTGAATAGGGCATGTATTATAATTTACAATGTATTTACACATATAAAAATAGCAGAACAGAGGTTTCAGAAACAAATACTTTTGTAATTTATCAATTGATTTTCAAAATCTATTCTTTTCAACAAACTGTGTTAGAACAATTGCTTAAACACAAACAAAATTTGATGTTTAACTCACCACTTACTACATACAGAATTAACTTGAAATGTATAATGCATATAAAAGTAAAAGTCACACACATAAAACTTACAGGATAAAATATTTGTGATTCTGCATTGAGTAAATAGATTTTTTAGTTGTTACAAAAAGCAACAATGAAAAGATGGTAGATGCAATTTAAGTAAAAATCAAATTTGATTTTCAAAAGACAGTATAATGAAAACCAAAAGGCAATCTACAGAATGAGGGTGATATTTGCAAAACTGTTTTTCTAATATAAAACTTGTATCAGAATATATAAAGAATGTCAGGGATATAGCTCAGCAGCACAAGTGCCTGCTTGTCAAAGGTGAGGTCATGAGTTTGATCCCTGGTACCAAAAAACAAGACAAAACAAAACAAAACAACCCAAAAAACCTAACAATATACAAATCAGTAGCAATAGTCCAATTAAAACAAAAAATACTTTGATGAAACATTTCCCTAAGAATACTACATGTATGGTGTGGGGATGGATAAGAAGATGCTCAAAGGTGTTAGTCATTTGAGAAATACAGCTTGAAATCACTTCAGTGGTGTATTACTGCATGTCACTAAAATAACTATAAGTAAGAAGATTGGCAATACCAGATTTGAAAAGGATGAGGTGACATGGGACCGTGGAACACTGTTACTGGAATGGAACTTCTTGGGAATATTTAGGTAATTTCTCAATGACATACACTTACTACATGAGCCAAGGGCTTCATATTAAAGGACTGACCCAAGAAGAAAGAAAACATTTATCCATAAAAGATGTGTGCTTGGATGTTTCACAGCAGCCTGACTGGTAACAGTCAAAATGGAGCAGTAACTAAATGTCCATCAGCTGGAGAATGGATAAGCAGGTTGTGGTACAGTCACATTACGGGATAATATTAGGCAGTGGAAAATAAATAAGTAATTAGTACATGCAACAATGTGGATGAATTTGAAGGGCATTTTTCTGATTGAAGAATAAAGCTAACCACAGAAGGATACAAGCTGACTGATTTTATTTATTTACATTTCTGGAAAAGATAAAGTTGGTAAAGATAGAAAGCAGATGAGAAGTTTTTTAAAGTACAGGGAATATGGGTCAGAGTTTGACTTAAAGGAATACAAGAGGAATTATTAGAGTAACATAAATATGGTTGTGTCAATGACTAACTGAATATGGACCTTTATGAAAACTCATCAAAATGTACACTTAAGATTGGTGACTTTTACTGTATGCAAAGAATCTCTAAATAAAGCTGATCTTAAAATAAGTTAATAGTTTTTGATAATGAACATGTAATGAAAACAAAGAATTGTTGAAAGTATTCTAGCAATATATATATATATATATATATATATATATATATATGCATGCATCATTTATTAAAAACAGTATGCACAAATATGCACACTCCTTTCTGGATATGAATAATGAATGTATTGTTACTTGGGAACAAAGTAGTAGAGTTTGACATTGGAAAGGCAAAATTAAGATTTGTTTGTCTCGTTTTCTTTACTCTTGGAATATGTATGCTTTAATAATAAAATATTAATTAATGAGGAATTAAAGATAAATGAGCAGTTTGAATACAAAGACCATGTTTTTGAAAATTAAAAATCAGGCATAGGGACTAAGTAGAAGGTGTGAAGTGGATATTGTCTCAACAGAAACATTTGGTAATTATGAGTGTGGATTATATTTACTTGCAGGAAAATGAATCATGGCTGTTACAATTCAGAAACTCTCTTGTAACAGATGGAAATAACTTTCTGTGGAGCAAAAGTAA
Organism: Hydrochoerus hydrochaeris; assembly: GCA_004027455.1. NCBI lineage: Eukaryota > Metazoa > Chordata > Mammalia > Rodentia > Hydrochaeridae > Hydrochoerus > Hydrochoerus hydrochaeris. The sequence goes on along the minus strand of PVLA01014344.1, from coordinate 18,517 downwards.
GGATTGTAATCTTGATTTATGATAATCATTTACCTTATGATACCCATTAATTTTGGGGGGCTCAATATGCTAGAAGTATCATTTTTGTATCATGATTAAATTTTTAAAATGCTAAGATTTTAAAATTCAACATGAGAAAGTAAAAGTTTTTAAAGACATTTTTGGGAAAGTTGATTTTTTTTCACATCTTCTTTCTATAATATATGAATCTTATAAGGAAAATCTGCATTATTTTTGGCCACACAAATGTTAAACCCTGGATATGTAAGAGACAGGTAGGTTTCTTTTACCATTTATTCTAAATTTAGATAGCTATAAATGTAGCAAAGCCAGATAGAGAATGCAAAGTGCTTGTCATGCCCTAACTATGCAAGCTTTGAGGCAGAAAGAGCAGTTGTTCCGCTTGGTGCCTCATCTGCATAGGTTAGAAGTGTCCCTGTCACACACAGCATAATCCAGTTGAACACTTTTTACATGAGAGAAGTCCCTGCATGTGTACTTTGCTCAAGTGGTAATAGCACAAAGACAAGGAAGAAATTTGTTCAAATTTTTTGACTCAATGAATTGTGACCACAAACTTCTTAAAATAACACTGTGAAGAGTAGGCTAAGGAAAGCATGTGTTTTAAAAGGATTTCAAGTGGGAGAAGAACTAATAATCTATTATGGGTCAACTGTCATGGTGGATACATTGCCAGTAATCTCAAAGATCATGGAAAATCATGGGTAATTCAAATGACTCCCCATAAACTTCAGATTGTTGGGAAGCCATTAAATCCTTGATCCAATTCCAATTAGGTTAGACATAAACCTATGCCTTATTATCACACCAAAACTGTTTTATTATCTGATTCAGGTTGTGAGGAACAAGCCAGGAGTACACAGGGCAATGTATAACCAAGGGACAGAATGTATGGGTCACAGAGGAATCAAAACCAATGTAAGAGTCGCTGAAGGCTGGGAGGGAGGAAGAAAGTGTTTTAAGAAGATGTGACAATTAAGCTACTTCTCAAAGAATCATGCTAAGGAGTGCAGATTCTTTTGAGGCTCCCAAGGAAACTGATGAAGATTTCTGACTTGGGCTGTGGCCTGATGGTGCTTTGAGGGGAGTTTCTTCTTAGAGCAATAAACAGGGGCACAGCGTGTCCATTCCCAAAACCTCTCATTTCTCTCATTTGGGTATGGGAGATTGAAAATTAAATTATCGATAACTGCAAAAATTATTTGTGTGTGTGAACTGCTACTAATTTTCTCCAATAACTAAGGTATAGAAAAAATTAAGAAAGAATAGCTAATCAGTATCTATGGGACTGATGTCTAATATGCAAAATGATCTTTTCAAACCAAAAAATTGTTGCGTTCAAGCTCCTTAACTACACTTGGGGGCCCCAGAAGCACACCTACTTCTGAACAGTCCTATGGAATGCAGTTAGAAACCCCCTTAATGTAAGCTACAATCATGTTTGACCATGTCTCTCCAGAAGCCTCCAGTGATTTCTTCAAAAGCATTGGATAAGTTTCAAATTTCTGTCTTTAGTTTTCAAGTCTTTGTCTTCACTTTAACAAGCATTTGTGCTGTAATTTGGACTCCAGCTGATAACACTGAATAATTAATGTCATTCCAAAGTTTTCCTCTAAATCAGCATTTCCAAAAGAATATTCCATGACCAAATAAATTTTGGAAACACAACAAACAAAACTGAACCGGAGATCTTAGCGGCATTAGGAAACCAACAGCACTAAGAATTTCCAAAACAAGTACGGATACAGGTTACTGGTTTTCCCAGCCTGCTTTGCCTGCTGCAATTTTCATTGGTTGTTATCTTGAAGATTTAAAGTTTTTAGTAAATGCTGCCATAAATTCAAATTTTTAGCATTGTAAAAGTTGAAAATATGTCATCTCTATAGATAGATAAAAATTATTAACTTTTCTGCCTACCAGTACCATTGTGGTCACAGGTCAAGAAAAGTACTTCCTTTGTAAGAAATTTTCAGTAGGAAAAGCAAGGACTTCATCAACAAATAAATCTGCACCCCTCATTGGTTTATTGCATGTGTGTATGTAGGTATGCCAAGCAAATGCAAATAAACACCCTTCTTATTGTTTGGTTTGGTTTTGCATTTTTTCTGTGTAATCCTAGAATACTTGAAATCTGGAAGAATTGTCCATGGTAGAAGAAAAGCCTATATCCTTGTTATACAGCTAAAATTAAACTGTGCTGGCATTTTCCCCCATCATGACTGTAAATTTTGGCAGAAAGTCAAAGCAAACAGTACGCCTGAAATTCAGCGATCTAATTAAAGTGAGAAGACCTACATTCTATTTTTTAAAAACTTTCTTTCCCCTCCTTCTAATCAAAAGAATGGTTCCACAGACAAAGAGAGGAGAGGTCCAAATTATTCTAATAGGAGCTGTCCTCTCTCAAATCTCTTGTCTGATGGCCATGGCTCTAGATAATTAGTAACTCAATGGGAAATTCATTAGTTTTGGCTCAATGCCCAATTCCCAGAAACATTTTATTTTCACTTTCACACTTTTGAGAGAATTCCTCTTTCAGGTGTCTGGGTTTTGGATCAGAGTGAAACTGTCATATCTTAATTATATTCAAAGCTACCCTCTTAACTCCTATTTCAGCTGCGACATTAGTCTTCACACTCGGATTGGGTTGAATTCTCTCTGGCCTGAGAGTGAGAATTTCATGTGGTTTCTTTTCATCTGCAGACATCTGTATTCTGTTTAACACAGGATTGTAAAAATCGCCAACCAGGAAGGACCTCAGCACACTGCATTCATGGTGGGACTTGCTCCTTTCAGGCCCAAATCTACACAAATCCTGTAGCCAGTGCTTTTACAAAATATTTTCACAATCAAGAGCGGCAAGAGAGAGAATCAAATTATAACAACAATCTTCACGAACGGCTTCTCTTTAACTACAGAGTTCCCTATTTGTCTTGACTTTTTTTACACCATCTGTATAAATTGAGCTACTTAGAAGGAAATATATGCATAATCTAGAGTAATGATTTCGTGCTGAGGAGACTCAGACATATTTGGGTAGTGTCACTTACTAAATGCAGGCTTCTATGGTTGGGAGGTAAAGAAGAATCCCAGGCTCTTTATGAATAGAGCTTCATAAATACTGAAATAAATTTGTTTGTTTCACCATGTGATTCTCACTTCTGTAAAGGAAAGGATTAGTTTTATAGATGAAAAAGGTGGAACCAGAGATAAAATGACTTCCTAGAGTTAAGCATAAATAGGTGAGTTAGGAGCAACTAATACAAGCTTTTATCACCTTTTTAGTCCACATGTCTGCAAATTTATGTTGTCATTTTAAAAGTGTGATGACTATCTTCAAGGAAATAAAAATTTGATTGAAGAAAATGATAAAATAATAAGAAATAAAAATTTACCACTACTTTAAATTTAACTTGAGTTTTAGTTACATTAATGGGGTATTGTCAGTTCCTTCTATAAAACTTCTCTTTCCAATTTCTACCCAAGAATACTGTCAGTAGACTGAGTGTTTAACATCTTTATTAGTCTGTCACCTGTAGAAATACTACTAAAGCTTTTTTACACTGCATTAGTAAATGTTGATGGTATGTTCTAACATAAGTAAGACATAATGCTGTTCTCCAAAATGAACCTCATTCCAAACAGCCACCTGCTGAATTTAGTTGATAATGAGTGACCAGGATATTAACAGTATTTAAATCTCATGATTTTTAGTAAACAACTGATGACCATGGGAACATAGCACCCATGTGTGTCCCTTGGAACAGAAAGAGTCTGTAGGATACATTGTCTTAAAGGTTTCAGTGAGCGCACTGTTCAAGGAACATCAATTTAGTCATATTTTCCATACTTGCAAACACAGAAGTAAACATTGTGAATGGAATAATAAAATATAAGGCAATTAGGATTTGATACACTAATCCTCCAATGGTTTTTAAAATTATCATGTATACTAAATATTTTCTATTGTATGATGCTCTCAAATTTTCCTTATTCATTGGAACTTTGGCATTTTTTTAACTACTGAGGAAATTTTACTTTATTTTTTCCACTGTAAATTTTAGTTTTATGGAAAGATAGTACCATAAATGCAATATACTTGTTTCTATAAATCCCCTGCAGTCCAAAAGAAAACTGAATAGGTAATTGGATTTTCTTGGAAAGTGTCCTACTTGCAGTGAAATACTCAATATTCTGTGCTTTTTTTCAGTATTCTTTGATGAATCAACTTTTTTTTTTACAATAGGTTCTGAAAGTCCTGTTGATTTCTGCAGTCCTCTTCTATAGTAATTTCTTTGCTGAAGGAATCTGGCAGGTAAACCCAAGAACTAAGACCCTGAATATCTGTGCATTATTTGTCTAAAAATAATGACAGGGATAATATACATGAGACATTTTGTATCTGTATCTAAGAAACACAAAAGTGAAAGTTATGCAGATTGCAAAGCACATGATAGATATCTGACAACACCTAGAAGTTATTCCAGTGTCTATTCCTTGGCAGGTATCTACTGATATTTATTGAGTGAATGCATACAGAATTGAATGAATGAATGAGATTATGCTTTTGAAGCACTAGTTCTAAGAAAACCTTAAAGAGAGGAAAAAAGACAGAGACTTTCAATCACGTTAGCGTAACCTTATCTGTCCTCTTCAAGGACATACAGCTTTGGTAAATATACAAAGACCTCCAATCAGGACAGCACTTTCCTAGGCCAGATGCAGCTATGTTATACTGCAGAACATCACTGGTAGGGACCAGAAGTGGCAGAGCAAAACTATCAACACGGATGGAAGGCAAGCAAAAACTAGAAGGCCTAACAAATAGAGGAATTGTTTTTCTAGGATGAAAAATTCCCTTCACTATCTGGAAACCATCTAAGTCTATCTAGGACTCTTCTAAGTTTTTGTTTTATTATTATTATTTCCTTTTTTTGACAGAGTGTCCCCATGTAGTTCAGGCTGGCCTTGGGCTCACTATACAGTCCAGACTGGACTCAAACTCTCAGTGATCTCCAGCGTTCCTTTACCCTGGTGACTGCTGCCGCTGCACAGCTGGTGGCTGCGTTCTCTGGGGACCCTGCTGCAGATTTGATTTGTGCCTGCGTGAAACCCGTGTAGCCATATGGAGGTGAGGTCAATGGTTCGGTGAACATTTTTGCTCTTTGCTAATGTGCAGGGCCAGCCATGAGACACTGGCAAACTGGATCTAATAGCAGCTAATGAAGACAGCGTGAGTGTCCTTGGCAGGCATCTTGGTTCCTGGTCTCCAGCTATTTGAACTGAGACACTTCCCACCAGCTCAGGGTGGCTCAGTGGAGAGGCCCTGCCTGCCAGCTATGGAAGGATGGAGGAAGAGCGGATGGGTACCAAGCCCCTGCCAGTGCCGGTGCCAGTCCTGGGGACGTGTCTCAGTCCTCTCCAGCATCCTCTGCAACAGAGGCACAATCCCCCAGGGGCCTGAGAGAAAGGTGAGATCCTGAGAAACGCAGCTAGCGAGTGACACAGCGGGGTTCCGAGGCAAACTCACTGGAACCGGAAGTTGAGGGGTGCAGGGTTTGCTGTGCATCACCATCCGCGATTGCAGGAAGGCTGACTCCCATCTAACATGGAGGAGGGCTTTAAAAAGCCCCACAATCCGTTGAGCAAATGTCTTCAAAACTCAGAGAATTCACAAAGCAAAATTCAACCAGTGGTCAGAAGAGATGAGAGAACCGAACAGTCGATAATTTGTGTCAGTCTCCCAGAGTGCTTTCCTTCCCTGCTACACCAGGACATCCGCCTACACCCTCACTTTCAGTGAGTTGTACTGTTGTCCAATTTCGAGACGTCAGAGGCAGTAATCCCTTTGTTCTCCCCAGCACGGCACGAACAAGGCGTCCAGTCAATGTTGGTTTGATGTCAGTTCCCTCCGATGGCACTATCGTAGGGATTTAAAAGACACGGTTTTGCAGATCCCTCTGTCTAGGAGAGGAGAGCGCATTTCAGGAGACAAGAACTCAACAGCGTTCTCTCTGCAAACATATATAACTCCATTTACATCTTAAGCACTAGGAATTCTGGGGCAGAAAGCTTGCATTGCTCCTGTTATGCCAGTGATAGAAAATGAATTCATTAAATAGCTATACTAGGAATGTCTAATTCCAAACTAAGAAAAAGGTGTCTGATGTAATTGAACATGCTTTCTAAAAAGCATAAATTTTTTTTTCAGTAGCCAGTGAAACTTTGAGTTTGGGTTCTGAAGGATCAGTAGGAGTTAGGGGAGGGCATGAGTGAACATAACATGATAAATCTGAGGCTTGGTGAACCAGAAGACGCTCTGTGGGAATGATAAGCGTGTGGTGATAAAGGCTGGGTAAACACGAAGCGCTATTAGAAGTAGGCAGAGACAGATTATGGTAGACCTGGAAAGTACAATGAATCAGATAACAAACATAGAAGCCACTAGTTAAGAGTAGTGAAAATAAAATGAGTCAGATTAAATACATGATGGACACTGTCTCCTTTAACCCGTTGACTTCCACACTGACGGATGAAGGAACTGGGCCCCTGAGGTATACGGCAGCTTCCTGGAATATGTCCAAGCGCATTTCAACCCGTGTCTGCCTGCCCTTGCGTGAAAGCTTTCCAGAAGAGGCTGAAGCAGTGTCAGCTGGAGGTGGCTTTTAGACTAGCGCCCAGGGGTGGCGTCTGATTCCAGATGTGAAGACATCTGGGTCTTCGCCCTTCGGAATGGTTCTGGAAGTGGAGAAATAGGTGGCGTGGAGTACAGCCTGCGCTGGAAAAAAAGCAGAAGGCTGCGCAGTTAGCGGATGAAAGCAGAAGGTGAGTCACTTGGGTGATGGGAACCTCCATTGTCTGTTCAAAACCATTTTGATACCGAGTTGGTTTTCCAGGAGGTAGGAGCTAAATGGAGAGGAGGGATGCCATGGACATTTTCTGCATGTCCTGAGCTAGTGAGAATATAATCTGACTTTTAACAAACAAGTTAATAATTCAAGGTTTAAACCTGCCTGAAATGAGTCCTTAAACACCCAGCAGAATATATGACCAAATGCCAGCCGTATTCAACTAATACGTATGTTAAAATGCACATGACACATCTTCCCTTTCACTAATGAGATTTCAAATCCACCCTGATTCAGGCCCATTTACAGAAGGAAATTAAAAAATTGATTGGTTACTTCCCTCTCAGGGTACGGACACCTCGATTGGCCAGCTGCCGGTGGCAAGGCGACCCGGGGAGAATCTTAGGCATAAGTAGCAGACTTTCTCACAGCAGGAGCCATGAGGCAAGAAGCTCTGGGATCAATTAAAATGCCAGGCTTTTCCAGGCCGCTTTCCAGCGCATCTGTGCATGATTCCACATAAATTTAGGGAATTAGGGATCAGACAAAGGTAAACATTTCTGTGCTTTGCTTAGCATTGATTTAGAATGAGAGGATGAAAAACGCCACAGTCATCTAGCCTGAAGGGAGTTTACACCTTCGGCTGATTTTTCCCCCTTCCTCAGTTGCTTTATTATTTTACGTATGCAGTAATCGAAGCCTGCTTAAATCATCTGTATGTTCCTCTGGGGAGACGAGAAAAAGAAACAAAGGAAAAGCCAGTTCTGAGTTTCACAGACTAAACAGTAGAAAATGACTCACTCTTTAATTTTATAGTCCCATCTCTGAAAGAAGAAATTATTAATGCCTTTCATTTCCCAGCTATTTGGCCTCTGGAGCTTGATTTAGATAAAAAGTTCACCCATGTCCCCACAGAGAATGAAAGACCTTTTCTCCCTTAGCATCTGCAGCACTGTGACCTTTGGGGGAAACTTCTTCCCTTTGTTTTCTTATCGGTCTCTTGGCAAGAATATCTCTGCTTGTTTTCCTGGAGTGGAAGGTCTTGCTCTGCCTGTGTGGAGGGGAGGGCCAGGATGTCCTCAGGGTCTTTTGTACCTGGACCAACGTACAGGGTTAGAGGTCAGCTTCTGAGTTAGCAAGCAGCCCAGCGGCGTGTGCAGCGATGGGGAGAGATCAGACTCATGGCTGGATGACAAAGCGAACGACACATTTAAAAAGTCCTGCAACAGTAAATAATTCAGAAGTATCACAGAGCTGGCTTTATAGCTAACAACAGCAAAAGCAGGAAGTCATCAGCTTTGCCTATGCGTTCAGTCTAAACTTTGAAGTGGTGCGCTGATAGCACTTCTCAGTGAACTCAATCGACTCTGTTATCTTTAGCCTGTTGCTACACTAGTGAAAGAGTATTTGACAGAAAACTTCCAGTTCTCTCCAGCTTCACCTACTGTGAATTAGTTAAACACGTTAAAAAGCTAGAGAGGAAATGAACATTAGCTGTGCTCCTAGCCCTGGCCTCAGGGCTGCATGTCTACTTTGTTTTTAAAATCTCGCGATGGTCCTGTAAGGCGCGCATCGTCTCTGTCCTGCAGTGAGGAACATGGTATTCTGTGATGTTCCCAAACCACACAGTACTGAGTGACAAAACTCCTGCCTTCGACTTTCAAGCCCACACTCTTTCTGCTCCCCACAACTGGATTCTCTCCCTGCCGGTCCATGTGGTTCATTTAAGATTCTTTGGCTTAAGGCTGATGTCAGTTAGATACGTCATTTACCGATATGTATGAATACTGTAGACTGTAATGCAGTATCATAGAAGTCTCTATGGCTCTTTCCAGCTGACTTATAAAAGCTTATGAAAAATCGCAGCTTAATTATCTCATTCCTTTTGATAACAGAAACCCATAAGAAACGTGCAAATGTTCCAACCTACAACACATTATAGTGTTGGAGGGAATACTGTGGAGGCGTATTCCAGCTCTCGAAACTTCTATGTTAATGTGATACAAATCTTGTCAAATTGTGTGGAGAAATAATTTAGAGACAATGAATGGAAGTTTAACACTGAGGCAACTTGAGGAGAGTGTTTTACTTTTCTGTCCTCCATAAATTCATGTAACCAATACTATTTGTATGCAAATGGTATATTTTTAACTTGAATTTCCTTCTTCTGTCCATTCCTCACTTTTTTTCTACCTGTTAACAATGATCAGAGACCTAGGAAAAACTGAATGCTATTTATTGGAAGCAAAAAAAAATATTTAAGACATCAACACAAAAATGGTTTCCAAAATGTGTTAATTAATTTGCTATATTCTTTGAGCTGATGTAAATATAATTTTGGAAATTATTCATTAGTGTCAAAAAATTTTGTTTCTTCCCAAATTTTATTCTGTTTGATTGCCTGTCTAAAAGAAAATCTTCTTAATAATATGACTCTCAATGGTAGATTGTTGCCTTTGTCAGTTTGGCAGGGTATAACAGAATATAAACCCTTCCAGGTGGAGATCATAACTCTTCAGCTCTAGGAAGACTTGCCACCATAACTTTTGTTAAAAACACTCTTCCTTCTTGAATTCTGATGAGCTCTAGATTTCCTACTGGGCTATTTTCTTTTTTTGCAAACCAGAACAAATCCAAAGCCAACTAGCATTATCATCCTGTCCTATAAAATCTAAGAAATTTGACAGTCTTTTAGTTCATCTGGCTTCATTCTATCTTCTCCCTTAATTCAGATTGGTAAGACTCTTGCAGGTGCAGCTCAACCTCCATGACTGGCCTCTGTTGATCAGATCTATGATGGTTGATCAGATCCACGGTCCATGTCCACATGAGTCTCCTCTTTAAAACCTCAGTCACTCACCCCTTGAGGTTCCACTCTAGTCATACTTTCTCACTTTTCTGATATGGACAAGGTTGAGGACTTTCCAATTCTTTAAGTTTTGGTTTCTTTTTACTTAATAATTCCATTTTCAATTAATTTTCTCCTTATTTCATTTTATAAGCAGTGAAGAGGAATGAAGTTAGTTTTTCAACAATTTTCTTTAGAAAAACTCTTCAGCTACATATTCAATTTCATCAGTAATAAGTTTTGCCCCGTGCAAAACCACAGGATATAATACAATTCAAATTATTTGCCACTGTCTAACGAGGGTCAGCTTTTCTCGATTACCCAGAAACATGTTTCTTATTCTGCCTGAGACATCACCAGAATGGCCATTACCATCCACATTTTTTACCAACATTCTGTACTTGTTTATGTATTCTTAAGAAAATGGAATTTTTCCTATGTCTCATCTCTTCCTTCTGAGCTTTCAACTGAATCATCTTTAAAAGAAGCTTCATGGCAATATTAGCTTTTTCTAATGTGTGCCTCATAACTCTTCCCATCACTGCATTCCCAAGTCACTTATTTCCTTGTGGAAAAATCCAAAATTGGGGTACTAGTATCAGATTCTGGTGAAGACCCTCCCCTGAGTTGGGACATGCTTTATTCCCAATGGCTCATACAGGAGGGACAGAGAGAAGGGGGGGGGTCACATCTCTTGTTAAAAGGACACTAATTGCATCATGACAGCTCCAGCCTTGGGACCTAGTTATTTCCCAAAGTCTCCATCTCCAAACACCATGACACCTGGGATGATAACTTAAATGAGTTGGCGGCAGGGGTCCGTATCAGTTATTGTAGCTTGGAAACCTGATAGGAGACAAATGAGATGGTTGCAGCATAGAGTTAGAATTAGATGCTTGCAGTATGGAATAGTTAATCCATGGAAAACCTTTACACTTATTTCTAATAAATAAACAAAAATAGGTAAGGGCAGACTGTTGATATTAGTAGCATGGATAATATTTAACACAGATTCTCTCTTCATTCAAAAACCCATAGCAATTCTAGTTAACAGCAGTCACAAATAGCTGAACACAAATAGCTGAACTCCAAAGAAACCATAGAAACCTCAGATTCCAGAAAGAAGGGATCTCATAGTGAAGCAGTAATAGCCCAAAGGAGGGAGACTGTTGATACAGACCATTCAATCTAGTGTCTAGCTTGACTCTGGAAGTGGGGCTTCCCCTAAAGCTTGGGCACTGTTGCAACAATTTCCTTAACATAAGTGGGCTAAAAAAACAACCCACAGTACAAAAGTCAAAGAAGCTGCACTATGATTGGGTCTCGGCCTGGTGAAAATTTCCTTCAGTAGAAACTCAAACCTTAGGCATATACCTAATGCAATTTATAGCTATCTTTTAGCTAAATAACTGAATAGTCATTAACCAGGGATAACATAGTAAAAACTTTAGACTGGGCCGCTCAAGCAACCAAAATGTATTTTCTCATAATTGTAAAGATTAGAAAGCCAATGACTCTACCCATTTGGTTTCAGGTGAAGGCTTTCTTTTTGACTTGAGTCTATTACCTTCTTATTATATCCTCACTTGATGTTCCCTTAGAGCATCCATGGGGGAAGGGAGAGAATGTGTGTATGTGTGTGTGTGTGTGTGTGTGTGTGTGTGTGTGAGAGAGAGAGAGAGAGAGAGAGAGAGAGAGAGAGAGAGAGAGTTGTCACTTGTTTAAGGACACTACTGATCCTATGAGAGCCAGCCAGACCTTAACTCATTTAGTCTTAATTACTTCCTTGGAGATTGTGTCTCAGTCTATTTGGGCTGTTACATATATGAACTACTTTATACAGGATAATTTATTTGCAATATACACTTATTTTTCAATTTTAATGGCTGGGAAACTTAACATTAAATTTGAGCAGCAGACTTGTGGTCTAGTAAGGGTCTGGTCTTCACAAACGGCATCTTCTGTGTCTGCACTTGGCAAAAAGACACCATGTTTCATCACGCGTCTTTGGCAGAGATGCTGACCTTGCTCATGAGCATTCCACTCACAGCCTAATGAACTTTCTGGAGACCCTGCCCCCATCCATAATGCTTACACTGAACACCAGGTCTCAAGAGGTGCATTTAGGAGGACACAAACATAAAGTCCACTGCCAGTCCCATCTGGTGTCTAGGCTTAACTCTGTCCAAGTTTAAGTACAGTCACAGTCAAGTTTGGCTTAAACACATGAACTGGGAGAGAAAAGGGGACACAAACATGCAGTGAATAGCGATCTATCTCAGGCAGATAAATGAGCCCCAATAATTTCTATAGAGAATAAAATTCTTGAGCAACTTACAGAAGCCAAGAAATATGTTTTTGGTATTTTTCTAATACTCTGTAAACATGAGATACCTGCAGGAGTGAGGATGATAAATTAGATATCAAAATATATACAGGCCATGTGAGGTAAGTAAAGATACACTTACACAAAATGTACTAAAAATGACTAAGGATAATTACATAAAAGAAATAAATACTGCGAAGACATTACAAGACATTGTGTAATAGAGTAGACATGAATATTAGGGTAACGTCTTGAAATTGATACTACATTACAATTTTATGGATGCTTTATAAAATTATACGTAATTGGGAAAGAACTGCACTGGAAGCCAGATATGAATTACTTAAAATTAATCAATATATGTAAACAAAGTGAATGATAAATTAATGGAGAATATGAGAGAAAAGTTAGAGGTAAAAGAGAAGAAAGCATGACAGATTGATACAGACTGCAAAAGAATTCTCCAGTAATGATAAAGATGAGAAAAATTAATATTCAAATAGATAACAACTAAAAACCTTTTATAGTCGATGAGAAATTACATCCTTATATTTGATGATTGCCATCGGTAGTGGACAGACACTAAAACAAAGACATGCATACAGGCTAATGAAACTTCAGAACACAAAGTCCAAAGAACATTTTAGAGTCAATTGAAGAGAAGAGCCTCATTATCTAAAAGAAATAAAAATGAGGTTTTTTTTAAGCAACAAGAATGGAAATTAAAAGAAAACGGAATATCTTCAATAAGACAAGGACAACTGTCAATGTAGAATTTTAGAGAGTGAGTCCATTGTTTAGGACTGAGAAATAAAAAACAGTTTGAGACAATAAAGACTGAGTTTGCCTTCTGTAGAACACTAAAGGGTCCCAAAAGGATATAGATTTCTAAACAGAAAGCTTCACCAAAAAGGACGGCAGAGACATGAGACTGATGGGTAAATGAGCAACTAGAACAAATATGAATAAACAAAGTTTCAAAGCTAGCAAAAACAGTAATGTAGACACAATTATAGAGAAGTTAGGAGATACTCAGAGTGAAATTAGTCCTTTTGATGTGATTGAAAACGCTAGAAGTATTGGCTGAAGTTTCACTCTAAGTTCCCGTGTGAAAAGTGTAACAGTTCAGAAGCATGGGAGCCACATAGGAAAAGTGTCAGCGAGATGGGCCAACGGGACTTGCCAGCTGTCACCCCGGGCGAAGCCCCATTTTGGCAATCACCATTCATGTTAGTACTCTTGGGGGAGTTCCAGGGGGTGTCCACTGGAGGGGTACCAACCCCTAGAGGAGCAAAGCATCTGAGAACGGGCACATTGAAGAGAAACTTCCCTAATTTTAAAGACAACAGAAAAGACACAAAGCAATTTAAAAAATAGGAGGAAACCAGAGGACAGGCAGAAATAAAGAAAATTCTCATGTACGCTAGTGTTAGTGGCCCAGGGCTGTCTCCCTCCTTCTTCCCTCTGTTACACTGCTCTAGATTAATGTGCTAGCTGTGCCTACTTAATATAGTGGTAATTGTAGAGAAACAAGGACAATACAGAGAACAAGTGCAACGGGTGTGTGTAAACAGTAATACGGACTAAAAGGCAGTGATGGAACGTAATTAAAAATAAATGAATTGGAAATTGCAAGACAAGGCTTTTGAACCCAGAAAGAAACATTCAGTTCAAATGTAAATAAATCTTAAATAAAGATACTAAAACAATAATAAAAAGTCCATCCACAAAATGTCACTGGGATAAAGGTGGTTACAGAAGTGAGACTTAGCACTTTTTCAAATAACTCACATCAGTACTTTATACTAAGTGTCACAAATAGAGACATAGAAGGAAACAATCCATTTTATAAACTTGACTGAACTTAATAAAAACCTGAAAAGAAGCCAATTTTGTTTACTTATTGGTCATGATAAAATCCTAAGGAAGCGATAAACAAATATTTATACGTGAAACAACAAATCATCTCTACTGATCAAACATTCAGCGTCTGTTTGAAGTTGTTGAACCAAAGGATGCTATGTTACTTTTTCCCCCAAAGTTGTGCTGTTGATTCTATCTAGCACAGTAAGAAAAAGAGTAAAAAAAAGGGAGAAAACATTGAAAAAAGGGGAAACAATGAATATACAAAGGTGAGTTGATTCATTACATGATAAAGTACCAAGAGAGAATTAAAAACCTCTTAGAAATAAGAGAAATAAAAGAACCAGTAAGCCAGTAAATTAAATCTAGTAGCTTTCTAATAAACTAACAATAGACAGTTATGTAGATAGTAGACAGATAATGCTTCACAGTTGCCTCAAAAACATTAGTTGCAAATTAACTATCAACACAATTCAAGCCCTTAACAGAAGCAATTATAAAATTTTACTATATGGCATAAAACAAATGAAAACGAGAGATACTTCATGATCATAAATTTAATAATTTAAAATCCTAAAACCATGCGTGCCCCTATAGATAGAAACCATTTAATTCTCAGTCAGTTTTTTGGAAAATTCACTACATATTGACATACAAAAGGGCTAAATCTTAAATCTGAAGCCAAATATGAGAGTGAAATGGTGGTATTGTACCATCAAGTATCATAAAATTGTGTTGAGGTGACAGATAGAGGGGTGAATGGAATAAAACAGATAATAAAAGAAACAGGATGCATACACACTTGGACTGCATGCTTCCCTCCTACTGTCATAGAAAAAGTCACAAAATATGGTCTGATCGAATTGAACTACTCAGCACTTGCCCTATAGTTTTAACACACACAACAATGAAAAGGGAAAGGAAAGAGGAGAGGATTCAGAGCGACCGGGAAGATGAAAAAGAAGGGAAACCAGCGAAGTGAAAGACACCTCCCTGCAAAGAAAGCAGCGTGGCTGGCTCTACTGTAGATGACCTCATTATGATACAGAAAAGGTTAAGACTTCAACTAAAATTTTCAGATATTCCTGTCCAATAGTGCTGGAGGGTGCACAATTAATACACACATAGTGATTGTGTTTCCACATACTAACAATGAATAATCTGAAAAAGAAATTATAAAGCAATCCCATTTGTGATGTCACAAAGAAGTGTATACTCCAAAGAATTTGGAGAAAATATTTTCATATGTTCAAGACAAATGATGAATGAGGAGATAGATATGTTTGAACATTATCGGTGTGTATCAAAACATTGTGTTACTCCATGTTATGGATTGAAAACTGGTGGTCAACTTAATGCCAGTTGGATTACATCAGCATGGCACTGGGCATAGATGTTTCACCTGAGGAAAGTTGCCAGCATAAATAGAGAATGTGGAGAGGGAGAAGCTATCATGTTAGTTGCATTATGGCATTGAGGTGTTGAGGTGTTGTGAGTTCTCGTATAAGTTGCTGTTTGAGCCATTGGTTCTCCTGGAGAAGCTCTGGTCTTCACATTGAGCATTGCTTCCTGGCTTCAGAGGGGAAGACATGTGCCGCTTGGGCCCAGGATGAACTCATCACGCTGGCTTCCTGGCATGTACTCAACTGTTCTTGTCATCAGAGGAGCTGGGGCCTCTGTGTCACTGAGGATGGCTGTTGTGCTTTTCAGGACAGCCCTGGTCTTTGCTGTGAATGTGACTTCTCGGCTCCAGCGTAGAACCCTCAACCTACCAGCACAGCTTCTTCAACCTGCTGGCATAGACTTTCTGGCTTCTACCGCTGACCTTTGGGCCTTCCCAGCACGGATCCATAAAAGAAACTGGCATGAGTCCTTCTTGTGGGCTCTAGATCTCCAGTTGGACTCGTGGCAGGCACTGTTGTGAGCTCTGGGTCTTTATCTTGATTCGTGTGGGACATTGCTGCGGGATTCAGGCCCTTGGCTAAATATTCTATGTCTTTGGCATTGTGGATAGATTTCCTGCATTTTCTTGTATTAACTATGGGTGACCATCATAAAAATAATATTATAAACTCCATGTCTTAATTCTAATTGTTCTCTGCATAACCCCTGACTACAACACTCCATAAAGATGAGAAAATTTTAAAATAAGAACAAAATACTTAGAAAATGATTTAACAAACAAGTACAAGCTTGGCCATTGTTGTATTAATATGGCACAAACATGTCTTTAAAGTTGCATATACTTGTTCCCTTCTAAGGTGATATATTAGAGGTGCTGCAATCTTAAGAGAGGAAGGGCCTAATGAGAAGTAACAAGTGTTTGGTAACATCGCCCTTGGAAGAGATCAACACTGCATTGTGGAGTCAGCAAGGCAAGAATGAGCTGTAAGGGCAAGGCTGGCCCCTTCCTGGGTCTCACTTCTTTCCCATCAAAGGATCCCTCTGCATGCAGCTGGCTCCCTGTCAGTTGCCTGGCCATGTTAGCTGTGGCCTGGAGCCCTCACCAGAGCACCACAGCTATGCGGTGCAGGCTGCTATCTCCAAAATCAGGAGCCAAAGAAAACAGTTCTCATGATAAGACTCCAGCCTCAGATGTCTTGTTATGCAACAGAAAACAGACAATATACTAGCAAGGGCAAGCTACAAAACTTTGCTGAGAAAAATGAAGGAACTGCTGAATGAATGTATATCAATTCTGAGCTTATGGATTCCAAGATTTAATAGTGCTAAGAAATCAATTCCCCAAACTGATTTCTAGATAACCCCAATCAAAACACCAGAGGATTGCTTAATTGGTAAAGTGATCCTATATTCGATATAGGAGTGCAAATGTGTGGTCTGCCCTCAGAGGGTTTCTATTTCTCCTTTGCTCAGGATGGATATTGTTGCTTGGTACAGTATTCTTAACTGACAGTGTTTGTTTTGTTCTTACATTTTTATTTCTTATTTTTGTTATTTTTTCCCGTGTTTCAAATGTGTCCATTCTTTTCTGAACTGAATAGATTTTGTTGAGAAATCAGTTGTCAGTCTTTTTGTTTTGCTTCATGTTTTACTTTTTGCTGTCTTAAAAATTGTCTCTTCTCTTGGACTTTCATCCATTTGTCTGTAGTACGCCATGGAAAGGCCTTGTTCTGGAAATCTCTTGGACCTGGATAGCCATGTCTTTCCCAAGATTTAGGAAATTTTCCACTGTGAGTTCACTGAGCAGGTTTTCTATGACTTTTCTGTTTTCTTATCCTTTCTCAGTCAACACCAATACTTCAAATATTCATTAGTTGGATGGTTTTTCATAAGTATCAGAGACTTTCTTCATTATTTAATGGTTTTTTTTTCTTTCTTATTATATTATTTTAAAAGAATTGTCCTCCAGTTTAGAATTACTTTCTCTTACTTGATTGCAGTGTTTATGGAGGTTCCTAGTTCCATCTTTTCTCTGACTTCTAGAGTCCTTCGGTCCCAAAAGTTCTTGTTGATCCTGCTCTATGATCTCTACCTCTTAGGTGAAGTTCTCATTCATATCAGGATTTGTTTTCCTAATTTCATCAAAGTATTTGTCTGTGTATTCTTGCCTCTCTCTGAATCTCCTAGGAATTGTTCTTTTGAATTCTTTTTTTTTCTTTTGAATTTTTTTCAGACACTTCATGAGTTTTCTTTCTTTCTTTCTTTCTTTCTTTCTTTCTTTCTTTCTTTCTATCTTTCTTTATTTCTCTTTCTTTCTTCTTTCTTTTTTTTGTACTGAGGATCAGACTCATGACCTTGCACTAGCCAGGCAGGCACTCATGAATTTTCCTTCTTTTGGGTCTGCTGCTAGTGGGTTAATGTGTCCTTTGGAGGCATCTCCTTGCTTTTTCATACTTCCCATGTCTCTATGCCAGTGTTTGTACATCTAGAAGATTTGTTGGCTTTACCAAGTTTGCTTTTGTATTAAGAGGTTTCCTCCTGAAGATGCGCATCAGGGTTTTTACACCTGATGAGCTAGCAGGGGTCTCCGCAGTTACTCCAGCTGTAAACAAGGGCTCTGTGCATGGTGCATGTGACAGATGACACTGAGGCTCCAGCAGTCTTGGGTAGGTGCAGTGAAGCTTGGGTGGCTCTGAAGGCAGGGGAACAACAATATAGGAATCCAAATAGCCAAATTGATAAATTTGGAATTTAATTAACTAAGCTCAGGACCACTTGTATACAGACCCCCCCCACCCCGTTCAGGGTCCAAACAAGTGGCCCAGAACTGGAAAGTTACAGAGTTTTTTAAAGATAGAATCACAAAAGACATTCTGCTGGAAACAATTTAGCTCGAATCTTTCATTAATTTTCGGCTGACACCTGCATCCTGCTTCTTTTGTTGAGCAGGTTAATTTTTCTCCTGTAGGAACAGCTCATTCTGCTTTTCTCATGGGACTTATACCCTAAGCAATTTTCCATTTTTCTGAGTCAAATACAGGGCACTGGTTCAATGCAAGGCTAAGGTGGCATCAGTTATGCCAAGCCACAACAGTAAGCTATAGTAGAGATTTCTTAATTTGAGATAATTGAATTGTCTTCAGGGTGAGAATATAGTCACTGAAACCACAAGAGAAATTTTCTATTTGTGTTTTTCTGGGTTTCTTTTTT
>PVLA01014343.1:0-31099 GCA_004027455.1 Hydrochoerus hydrochaeris | reverse complement strand
AAAACAGAAAAAAGGGTAGCAACAATACAGAATTCTAAAAGAAAGAAAGAAAAAGGAGAATGAGAAAAAGCCCCACTAAGAAATCAGTAATTTATAAATTATGTACTGTCATCCTGGATGTAGTTGTTCAAGTTATAAAGTTAAAGGGTACATAGTAAATATTCAAACAGTCAGACTACAAACAGTTCTGCTCAAAGATCCAACAAATATTCAGCAATATGATCATCTATTTTACACACTCAAACATACATGCAGTTATATCCCTTAGAGCACTTTCTTTTCCTCTCTGTTTTATAATAGCAATTACACATTTTGGTTTTATTACTCTTGTAGTTATTTACTTTTTACACTAGAGACACAATATGATATTCATAAATATGATTCTTACTTATTTCACTAATGAGGATAGTCTCAAGTTGTTTCCATTTGCCTATGAAGGTCTCAAGGTCATCCTTTTTTATATACAATATTCCATTGTATCAAAATGCCACATCTTTTTCATCCACTCTGCAGTTGATGGGCATCTTGGTTATTTCCAGGATTTAGCTATCACAACTTGTGCAGCTATGAACATGGGTGCACATATATCACTGTGATATGAACTTTTCAGTTCTTTGGGTAAAATACCCAGGAGGGGGATAGCTGGATTGAACAGGGCTTCCAATCCTAGTCTTCTGAGAATTCTCCATGTGGATTTCCATGTACTGGCTCGACTTTGCCATGTTATGTTCCAGTTGTTTCTTTCTGCTTTTCCTCTTATTTAATTGCTTATCCTACCTGGTGGTTTCTTTCTGTTGTTGTTTTGGGGTTGTGGTCATTTTTATCTCTGTCTAGTATGTCTTTCAGTACTCTTTCTAAGGTTGGTTTGATGGACACAAATTTCTTCAGTTGTTCTTTGTCATGGAAGTATCTTGTTTCTCCATTAAATTTGAATGAAAGTTTTGCTGGGTACATCAGTCTGGGTTGAAGGTTGGTTTCTTTCAGGGCTTGAAATACCTCACTCCAAGCTCTTCTTAACTTGAGGGTTTGTGCTGAAAAGTCTGCCGTGATTCTAATGGGCTTTCCTTGATAGGTGAGTTGTGTCTTTTCTCTGACAGCTTTTAATATTCTGTTTCTATGCTGTATGTCTGAGATCTTAATTATTATGTGTCTGGGTGTGGATTTATGTTGATTGTGACTGTTTGGTGTTCTATATGCCTCACTTATTTGCATATCGGATCCTTTCTCCGTGTTTGGGAAATTTTCTGCTATTATTTCTGTAAATACTTTACGTATGTCATTTGCCTGCACTCCTGTATCTTCGCTAATGCCCATTATTCTTATATTGTTGCTCTTGGCATCATCATGAAGCTTCTGGATTGTCAATTCATGCTGCTTTGTTATTTTTAAAAGTTCTATCCTTTCCTGATCACTAACTGTGATCCTGTCCTCAAGGTCCGAAATCCTATCCTCAGCTTCCTTTAGGCAGTTTTGCATGCTTTCAATAGAATTTTTTGTTTCTTGGATGTCTCTTCGAGCTTGTTTCATGAATTCTGCTTCTTTTCTATATTGTTCATTCAAAGTTTCAATCAGTTTCCCTGCTCATGTACTTTTTTCTCTAGTTCTTCTTTAGCTTCATTCAACAACTCCTTTACTAAAGTTGCTATTTCTATCTTTACATGGGAGACTACTTCTAATTTGATTTCCTCTATAGCCTGATGCAGTTGTTTTTTTTATTTCACTCGCTATCTTTTCAGAGATTCCTCGTGTGTTACTTTTGGGGTCCTCTATTTCAATGTCTCCTATACTTGCTTCTGGTGAACTATAGGTTTGAGACTACATTTTGCTTTTTCTGCCTGGTGTTTTCTATGTGTAGGAGGGGATCACACACACTATTTTCAGACACAACAAAGTCATACGGTTAGTTGTAGGGGGTTTTACTACTGGCCCTATTTATCCCTTGTACACCTCTATTTTAGGGGTATATTCACCACACTGATACAGTCAATCCAGTGTAGTCCAAAGTTCGCCACCTGGGAGCAAAATTCTAAATTTTCTCACACTAACTGGATCCCGCTGAGATCTTCTGATGTTCCAAGTGGGAGGGTGGGTTCAGCTGAAGCAGTCCAGGGCAGTTTTCAGTCTTGGGCAGGCCTCCTCAATGTTCCCGATGGCAGGGCAGTCCCACGGTGGAGGTTCCGGGCAGCTTACCCCTGATGCAGGCTTCCGCTGAGTTCCCAGAGGCAGGGCGGGCCCTTGGTGGTGGCTCCAAGGAGCCTACTCCTGATGCAGGCTTCTGCTGAGTTCCCGGTGGCAGGGCGGGCCCTTGGTGGTGGTTCCGGGCAGCTTACCCCTGATGCAGGCTTCCGCTAAGTTCCGGGTGGCAGGGCCAGTTTCTTTAACTGAGTCCTACAACTTCTTAACAGTCTCCTTTAAGAAATCTAAATAAGTCCTTAAAGCAGTGATTTTTAGATCAGGGATTTTATCCACAAGCCAAAAATAAATAAAATGTTTTCTTACCAAAATCAACTTTTTACTTCTAGTAACTAAAACAATCAAATATACAGATAATTAACTCACAGATCATCTAGCCAAGCTTGTCTAGGTAGAAAGTATAAACCATAAAAATCCAGCTCAAAGCAATATAATTACATAATATTTCCTAAGGCAGGTGGCCTGCAGGGGTATCTGAAATATGTGATGAAGATAGGAGTGAATTTTTTCTTCAAAAAGTCCATTCAGTATTAACTAATTCACTGTTGACCCATCAACAGGCAAGCTTCCCACAGCTGCACTTTGCTTTTGTACCCCAAAATCAGTTTACATTCACTGTCCCCTTCCCCTGCACCACTGCCCCTCCCTCCAGAGCATGTCACCACTTCTCACATGCATATAGTCTAACTGGGAACAAATTCCAATTATTTTACTGGGGACTATATTTCTAATCCAATAATTCAATCTTGGTAGTTATTAAAACACCTATTTCTATTTGTTGTGAAAATGGAAACAAGACTGCAGAAGCCTGATTTTTCTCTCATAAATCTGCCTTTTAACTGAGTTTCCTAGGGGTATGTACACATGCTGCCCTAAAGAGCTGGCTCCCTACCATCTTAGCTCTGTCTTGCTAGTTGCCTATGGGACCTCTCTCACTGGAGGCTGTTTTATTTGTCAAAATGCCCATGAATTTGCGGGGTAGCCTTCATCCCCTTCCTGTCATCCTTCTGCCAGCCCCATTCGACATTTGCTCACTGAACTGTTTTTGGTGAGGGTCCCCCAACTACGCCTTTCGTTTTCCAAACTGAAGTTCTGGAAAAGCATCTCTGGATTCTCCCTTCTTGTCTCCCACACAGCCCTATTGAATGAGATACCAATAGCTATTGTCTACCAGATCTCAACCCCTGCTTTTTCACTTTCTTAACATTTCCATTCTTCAGCTTTTATGGACTTACAGGTGAACTATTAATAATGTCACCCCTCCCCATCTCCTCCTTGCTGTAATCTAACTCTTAGAGCTGCCATTCTGTTCTGTATGCGCCATGCCCTTTGACCTTTAAAAAAACGAGAAAATAGAATGTCCCGTTTCCTCAGGAATGCACAGGTGTGGGCCCCCCATATCTTTGTGGTTTTTCCCCTTTATAAACCACCCCCAAATCTTAGCCCAGTTGCACAGCAGTGTAAATTCCACCCTCACTCCGTGTCGCTGGATACCAGCCTAAATAAATAAGCGCTCTCTTCTTTTCCCTCCAAGACGTCTTGGCTTTTTTATTCTGTTTGCCTTTTTACAATTTTCATTTTATTTTGGGGTACAGCCTTTTGGGGTACAACACTCCTTGCCTTCACCTATTACTGCTCTGACTCCACGACACCTTGTAGCTAAGGTACAGTGATGTGTGCACACTGAAACTTTTAATAACTTCCCCAAGTCTGGAAAGAATCAACATGAGATTCTCTGACAAGGATTCAAAATCTTGTGTAATCTGGCCAAATTCTACCTTCCTATTCTACTCATGTTTTTCCACCATGCTCGCTCCTTTCAACAAGCACTACATGGGAAAAGGTATCCAACCCCCAACCCACTAACCCCACCGCCCCCCTGTCCCCAAGGGCCCTTATTTCCTTGCCTACCCTTCCTACCTTCCAAAGTCCAACATACAGCTTTCACCAGCTTGCCAATTTCAACAACTAGAGATAATCTCTCCCAGGTCTGAACTGTAGCAGGTCTTTGTTCCTCCTTTTCAATAGTTACTTCGTTATATTGATTTTCTTTTAATACTACAGATGCAGTTCTATCTGCCCTATAAAATGCCAGTTTATTAAAGCCACTGAATATTTTGCATCTTCCTGGCTTTCTGTCCTCTACCAATGAAAAGTAATTTCCCCAAGATGTGTGCTATATATAACCTGTTGTTGAATGAAGTGAGCAAATTCCATGAATCATCATGTGGGCTTTTTGTTAAGCCTTGAAATCTGTAAAGCACTAACAAAGCAAGGAATAAATTGAGAATGTTGAAAATGAATATATTTTTATTTCTGTAGAATCCAAGGCTCTAGGACATGTTTACTCCAGAAATTTCAACAGCTGGCTTAGTAATCGACCTGAAAGGGGGTGACTCTTTCTTCAGTACTTCCACGTGGTATTATGAAAGTAAAATCAACTTCCTTAGTGTTCTGAAGGGGATCCACATCAACCACTGAATGACACAGAGTAATTTAGCAATTAGAGTCATCTGAAGTCATTTATAAAAGAACTTTAAACACTAAGTCTTGCTACCACCGTCACTTATAAATACAACAATACTTTGTAAAGAACTTCAAAGATGAAATAAGGGTATATTTTTACATCTAAATTCCTTAAATAATTGATGAAATGACTTTATAAGCTCAAGTTTTACTAATATCACAAGTACATCTGTTAAGAC
Organism: Hydrochoerus hydrochaeris; assembly: GCA_004027455.1. Lineage (NCBI taxonomy): Eukaryota > Metazoa > Chordata > Mammalia > Rodentia > Hydrochaeridae > Hydrochoerus > Hydrochoerus hydrochaeris. Next base: position 26,201 of record PVLA01014343.1, on the reverse strand, counting down.
TGAAAAGCACATTAGCACTAAACCAATTATTTCAACCTTTTTTGTCTAAGAAAAGGAGCTCAGAGAATTTGAGCAACTAAACCTAATTCACCCAACTAGCAAAGCTGTAAAACTGGAATGCAAACCCAAATGTATAATCCTCCATCTGAAGAGCCATCACTGACTGGTACGAGCAATGATTTTATAGGGGAGATCAATTTATAACTTCTGGAACACATTTGCTTGATAGCTGCTACATTTCTTCAAAATGCCATTCATATTTGCAACCCAGAAAAGGTCATGATCTACTAATATTTGTGGAGGTGCCAATAATCTTGTCAATTAATCTCATCTTAGTTTTTAAGTGGAGGGGATTTAGAACAAAATAGATTTCACCTGCAGCAACCATTGGCGCAACACGAGGGAGTTTCTACAACCCTTTCCTGTTTTCTAGAGCTGAATTTCCACTTAGGAAACAGTGTTAAAAATGCATTTATAAACAAAAGTCTATATATGTTCAAGCTTTGTTTCCCCTGAGACCAGCAGACACAGCATGGCAATACAGATAGTTTCTCGTATTACCTATAAAGGTATCAGGGAAAAAACTTTAGTAGCCCATCAAAAATAATAAACCAGTTTATATTTCTAGTAGGTAATCCTGCAAATTTACATATGGCTATTATTCTTCAATTTGATGTCATAATATTATTCATAACTTTTTCTTATAACAGATAGGACACCATCTGTTGCAATATAAACCACTGATTCAAAGCTAGATTTAGTGGGTAATATGACAGGCATGGATAAATTTAAAACAGAAATTAGTCAACTGGTTATTAATTAAAATATCATGAAAATGTGAAATATTTTGGGATTAATGAAAATCTATTTACACTAAAAGAAAGTGCATTTCTAAAGGAATGAGCCAAAACAAGCAAGAGCTTTAAATACACTTAACCCCAAGAAAGGAGAAGTAGAGGGATGCGGGAGGAAGAAGAAGAGGGTGAAGAAAAAAATGGAAATAGAGAAAAGGAAATGCAAAGAAGATGACAAGAGAGAAGGAAAAGTAAAACAGATACTTTCTTGTCCATAAACCAACCACATCAGCTTAACAGGTTTCTGGAATGTTTGGTAGAAAATAAAACAGTATTTATTAAATAGTTAAAAATTGGCTCTAATATTCAAGTTAAAAGATACGGTGATGAATGAGGTTTTAAGAACATTATGAGGGTCACTATGCCTTCCCTCAACCAGTGTGAGTGACATTCAGCTGGCTCAAGTCCACAGACTGTATGTTGATTATTAAAATTATGGAAAGACTGCATCATCCATCAAGAAGGGAATATGCAAAGATAGGACGATGATCTTGTTACAATAAAGTAAGTGCTAGATTAAAGGTTTTAACTAGGTGCCATGAGAGCCCAAGGTAGGGAGTAAAGTAAGTGTTACGGTTTACATCTAGATGTCCACCAAGAGCCTAAAGCGCTCAGAGGTGGGGCTTGTGATTGTATTACTGGGACGCTGCAGCTAAAAGTGCTGTCGGGAAGTGTGCCCTGGATGGAAGAGGCCAGCTCTGGACATGTGACCTTGTGGAAAGAAGCTCCCTCCAGGGGTCCTTCCCGCTCTCTGTTTCCTAACCACCATGATGTGAGCAGCTTTCCTCCGCCCAGGCCCTTCCACCGAGCTGTTTCTGTGTTTACCACAGCTGACCATGGACTGAAACTTCTGAAATGTGAGCCAAAAAGAACACTCTTCTCCCTTAAGTGGTGGGTGCTCCCACTGGTATGGCATGTCACCACCAGGTACGTGTCTAGGGACAAGGGCGGAAAGATTAAGTAATTCTTCTAAGAGGTGTTCGGAAAGAATTCACGAAGAAGGTAACATGTGAGATGAGATCTGAAAGATGAGTAGCAATTTCTAGAAGCAAGACATTCCAAGAATAAAGTGGAGCAAATTCAGAAAAGCGCATGGTTATGTTTAAGAATCATGAAGTTTCATATACAGAAAGTTTATTCACATGAGCAAGGAGACACCTGCTCATTTCTGAAATGGCTCACGATTCCAGCCTTTTTAAAAACTCACCCAAGTTGCTATTCCTAACAATTATTATTAAACACGAAAATTACAATAAGCACTTTTCTAAACACTTTTTTTAACTATACTAGTTCATTTCATCCTTATAAAAACTCGAATAGGTAATAATACCATTTTTGTCTCTACTTCATAGATGAGGAACCTGAGGCCCACAGAGGGCAACTAATGCACCCAAGGTCACCATCTGACTTCAGGGTGTCCTTTCAGCACATGCTCTGCCCAGGTGCAGACTTATAAACCCTAATCATATGGCGCTGGCCGTTCTTACTATACAAGCATCTCCTCACCTCCATCTGTCCAACCTGTCCACAGTGGGGCTAAGAATGAGGATTCCAGACATCACTCCCACCCTCCTTCTGGCTGCTCAGCATCCTTCCCATTCTTCTGCTTTTTCTTCTTTCCTGTCGCTGCTTCACACTGCGCACTCACTCTAGAGTAACTCCTGGCCTAGCTTGACTCTCAGAGGGATTGTCACCAACAAAGCAGAATTAAACGGGACAATCCCCAGCGCTCTCTCTCTTGGTCCTACCTCATCAAGCTTCCATCAAGAAAACCAGATCTTCATGAAATGCAGACACAGGGATGTACAGAGATTTTTTTTTTTTTTAAGTATCAAGACAGCCAACACTGTTTTAAGTGTTTCTTCTCATTCATTACATTCAATTCAGCACATTGAGGGCAGATATTCTACATCTCCCAAATAACACATTTTAAAGTGTTAAGGTTCTTGCACTTCACAAACTACTGTATGCTTTTGCAAAATTACTTTGAACACAAGAAAGGCCTGCAATGCTACCCTTTAAACAGATGGTGCTGTTATTTGAACAGCGACCAAAGCTAAAAGGGCAGCGGCACACACAGATTAATTCACCGAGGCAAAAGAGTTAAAGGAATTGGTATTGCAGGAAAACATATTAGACAATAAAATTCAAATGGAGGGCTTAGCAGCACAGGTGGGTAGTTAAAAATGATTTAAACAAACCGGCACGCAGTGGTGACATTTTCCATTCGGCAATCAAGGCCATCACGGTGATCTCATTAAATTCACAAGCCTACCCAAAATAAGCCAGGCTCAATGCAAGCAGAGGGAGTCTAAGGTAAACCAATAGGATGAGAAGAATCCAATATAGAATGCCTGATTTACATGGATGATCCAAAAAAGAAAGAGACAGACACACAGATAGACCCTACCAGCACACAGGATATCTATAGCACAGCGCTCTAACTCATGCCTTGCTCACACTGCATACGTGCGGTGAGTTACTCCAAGCTAAAAAAAAAAAACAGAAAAGCTTTCCAGGGTGGTCTACTGTTGAATCCACCCATTTGGGATAAAAATGCTTCCTTATTTCTAACTCAATTGTAAAAGGACCATTAATTCACAAAATAGCATTCTGAGAACTGGGCGAAATCTTAAAAGGCCCTGCTTAAATTCTCTCCTGTTCTATGAAATCCCTCTAACTTCACCTTCTCTGTATTATGTGCTAGAATTAGTAGAGGCAGTACACTCCATAATTTGGATACATTTTGGCAAATTCAAGCAAATTTCAGAGCAACTTCACATACATTAGAGGAAGTCTGCATAGAACAAGAAGTGTATTCACCACTGAGAAATTTCACAAGGCACATTAACACCTTTTTCCACGGGGACAACAGTTTTAAAGGCAAACTGGATTTCTCCTATATTCTGGCTTAAGAGGTAGTAAAGCTGCATTCAACCTCATTAAATAGTTATTCTACTTCATCCTATAATGGTTGGCATTTTCAGACTGGCCAAGTTGATAAGCAGTGTTCTCAAATGATAATGGCATCTTTTAAAATAGAAGGCACTGCAGAAATAGCAAATAATCCTAATGGTTTAAAAAGCAGCTGTACTTTACTAATGAATATGAAATTTTGGCCATATTTCTATTGATTTAAAGAATAATACTAACCCAAAAGCTGACCATTCTCCTGGTCCAGTAATAAAACATGTGCTGTGTATCTGTAACCAATTTAGTATGAATACATTGATTTTTAATCATATAGATAGCAAACTTGTAATATACCACTAAGACCTTGTGTGACATTAAAATTACTATTAGCACAGAGCAATTATATCTAATATAATGGGCTATTTGCTAAGAGTCAACAAAATCAAATGGCCCTATTTTTAAAAAACTGAATAGTTTAATCACATCCAGGGTTATGCATGGTTGACTTTAATTCTCATTTTAAAGGCCCTGCTTCAAAAAATATAAATTCCAACGGAAAGAATATAAAGCTTATTAACACTATACCTGAACATATCATTTTAAATATGAGTGAAGTGTATTTGGTGAATTCTGGCTGTTTCGCATATTGTAGTGGCTAATGACCCAGCAACATGCTTAACTTTAACTAAGATACCATATAAATATATAAAGCATTTTAATTTCCAAACATTAAATAATTATGACAGAGGAAGAGAACTGAGCAAAGGTTATCATGGTGCTAGGTACACAGTAGGCACAAAAAATAAGTATTTGTCAAAGTAATGAATAGCTTCACAAGTAAATAAAATTGAAATGGGATTTGTGTTTTAAATTTTTTAACTATTGATGACTAAAGTATTTGAAGCAAATGGGTTATAAAGACTAACAGTAAAGTCTTTTAGCTTATAACTGAGTACAGCTAGTAATTTCTTATTTTATACATACCTAATTAATACATAGAAATAAAAGCTCAAATTCAAATTTGAAGTTTAGTTCATGGCAGGGTAAGCACATAAACACAAGCAATACTTATGGAGGGTGGTTATATTCAAGACGACATCACATGCTGCAGTACCAGGAAGAGAAAAACACTTAATTTTCAAAATTGAAAGAAAAAAATATCAGCAAATAGATTTCCAAATCTGGAAGTACTCCGGAATTACAGAGAAAGGCGGAGTCTCCAAATGATGTCCTGAAGCTTCCTTTTTCCAACATATGACAATGACATTAAAATTATCGCCCTAATTATAACTCTCAAATAGTAACAGATGGCTGCTCCAAATAGTCCCTATACCTTTTAATTTAGTTTGCAGAAATGATCCATCTTCTGAATTACAATGTAAGCGTGCTAAAACTCATATGCCTTCTCTTCTTAAAACACCAAGGTGCAATTTAATCAAAGCAAGCTTTGAAGAGGCACGATATGATATAAAGTGAGGAATTTCCCAGTCGACTGTTAAACTCAGGGACAGACTTTTGCTTATCTAGAGAAATAACTGGATCGTACATTGATAAAATCCCCCTACACTTTCAAACAAGCTCAGAATGTTACTGAGTGGGTGGCGATAGATTTGGGCTTATATTCCCTTGTAGTGCACCCCAGTTAAATTTGTAGCTCTATGCACTTCACTAAATACAGGGAGACTGTGCTTCAACAACTTAGCCATGCAAGGCTTTGTAGGAGGCTAAATAAAAAGGCCTTTTTCCAAATAGAAGTCTACCTTGGCTGTGCTGAGAGAAAGTGAAGACAGAGCTGAGACTATTCTAATGCAAACCCAAGAGTGATCAGACGCCCACAGTACATTCACAGAGTACAGCCACAAGGTCTTCATACTGGATGAAGTTCAAACTCCAATACTTACGTGTGCTTTACAAACACTGCCTCCACAAGTCTAGTGTGAAGAACTGGGACATGACTAAGAGGAATTAGTTGCCAAATGCAAACCTGGGTACCAAATTGCTGATGCTACTAAGAGGAATTAATGACCAAACGCAAATCTGGGTAGCAAATACTTGCTGTTTTAGATTTCCAGTTATAATAGTCTAAATACATGGCACATCAAGAAAATCAAGACATAGTAATTTTCGATTAATTAACTGACGGCAGGAATTGAGTAACAGAGCCTGCGGGTGATTAAAAATGTTCTTAGCTTATGTTACTAGACACGTCATCTGTATATTACAGAATGGTGTGCTTTGTCCTTGCCAGAGTAATGTTGGAGTAGTGGATCTAATTCCACCAGAAGCAGTATTGGATCATTAAGAGATTAAAATGTGGACAGATAGAACAGAGAGAAGCTTCTTGTCTAATTCCAATGAAAATACCTTCTAGGTCTCTCAACACATCCTTCCCATTGGCCCTGAACGTAGCCAGCCAGTGTTATGCCACAAGTTCTGCTTGAGCATCAGTAGTGCAGGATCTGAACTGCATTCACACAGTCTACTGCAGAACAGATTTCTGTTCACAGATTCAAAGGCAAACGAATAATCAATGGAGGCACAAGAAGCCCCCCTACCCCACCCAACTCCCTCACAGATTTGCTCAGCAGGTAGTAGAGGGCCACAGTGGACGGGCCACACCAAAGCCTGCCTGGGCCTGGGGTGGCACCTGGCATGGGAGACGCAGGCTCACAGGAGTGGAAGTGGCAGGGCTCCCCAGGAGCCTGTCCAACGAGCCAGGTGGGCACGCGCTTTGGAAAGACCAAAAAATGCTTTCCTTGAAAAAGAACTGTAAAGGTGTTCAGGCTCTTTTCTAGATGATATTAAATAACTATAGGAATAGATAAAAATCCAAGTAAAAAATTACAGCTATATACTTGGATTACTTGTATATTATATGAATTTCATCTCAAACTAGTAATCTTTAAAAATCAGAATGATTTATCTGAGATAATATAAACTTCCAGAGCACCCACTGATCATGACTGATGCGGAAACCAGTGTAACTGATTCATAATTGTGACTGACATGACAATGCTTGCCCCTACGAAGTAATATAGCTTGTAACTTAACACATTTACTAACCATTATTTCTCTCGTCTGTGTAATTCATTTTAAAACTATCTAATACATTTTTAAATTTTAGCCCCAAACACTACTTTATTAAGCAGTTCTTAAGAAAAACTGCTTAAGAATTATTGAAACAACAGTTCAGAATCTACACTTTTATAATACTTCAATTTCACCAATATATGTCTTATCTAGTTACCCCATAACTGAGTTACATGAAGGGTAAAATATTATGTACCTCTGGGCCCAAAGCTAAGAAGGAATTATCACAAAACAAATCAGAGAAAACTCTTTCTGGGTAAGGATACAGTAATGCAAAGGTCCTGAAATACTAGAGAAATGCAAATTAAAATAGTTAGATTCTACCTTAGTCCAGAAATAAATCTACTATCAAAACAGCAAATAGTAACAAATACTGGTCAGGCTGGATAGGAGGAGACATCTTTTATATAGTTGGTAGCAATGTAAACTAGTACAACCACTATGGAAATCAGGGTGAAGATTCCTCAAAAACTAAAAATAGAAATTCTACTCAACCCAGCTATTATCCTTTTAGGTATCTTCCCAAGTTATGGTGACTTATGCATACCCATGTTTATAGCAGCTCAACTGATAATAGCTAAATCTTGGAAGCAGTCTAAATACTCATCAATAGATAAACAGACAAAGAAAGTGTGGTATTCATACACAAGGAATACCATTCTGCCACAAAGAACGATACATTTGAGTCATCTGTAGCAAAATGGATCCACTTGGAAACCATAATATAAACTGAAATAAATTAGGCACAGAAGTGTGAATACTACATAACCTCTCTTGAGAAATACAAAATATAAACAAATCAAAAAGCAAAATCAAAGCTAGACAACAGGAAGTAGGGAGCTGTATCTTTGGTAAATGGAAATGAGACCTTGTAATGTGGAGGGGGGTGTATAAAGAATGAGGATACTTTATGCACTGTGTGAGTATTTACAATTCACAACGAATGTAATCAACACGGACTGCAAACATGGACTACTAAAAAAATGTTCAAAAAGGTTCTGAGGTAGTAATGTTGGCTGAGTACAAGTCAGAAAAATTAGGCCAATGACTCCAGTGCAGTGAGCCAGGGAGACAGGAAGGACTAAAAAACACATCCAAGAGACAAATGAGGAGCCTGCCTGCGTGGGACTGTGTAGAGCAGGCTAAGAGGTCTGGACCTCATTTTAAGTGTGCTCAGAGGCCATCAGAGTGCTGCAAACACAGGACTTGGTTCATGCTTCTCTAGGACCCCTGGGTCACCACACGGCCTGTAGGAAGGGAAGAGTGGAAGCAAAAAGAGCACTTCGGGGGCCACTTGTGTCCAGTGGAAACGGGGCGGCTCTGACTTCCTAACAGTGAAGATGGCGAGAAATGGTTAGGAAGACACTTTGGAGACAGCACCCAGTGTAGAGAAGGCAGGAGCAGAGCATCGGGGAGGCAAAGAAGGGAGCAATCAAGCATTAGCCACAGGGTTTGCACTAAAGGATTAAAAAAGGAGGCAGCGTAGGAGGGGGGATTGACCCTGAGTTTGCACCCTCAGGAGCCAGATGGTGGCTCCTAAGCAAACACTGCACACAGGCAGAGGAGGGAGTCAACCTTCCTGAGGCTCAGAGTTAAGAGGTCAGATCCACACCTGTGAGGGAGTGAATTCGTGTACTTTGATATAAGGATACAAAAGGACCTCACTTGTGCCTTTGAAATTTTCAGAGTTGTTTGGAGATTCTGACATTGCAAGTAGGAAGTAATTCTTGTTTGATATCAAAACTTGTTTCTAAACTCCTGTGACTATCATAGAAATCACTTTCCCAAAAGGAGAATGAGTTAAGAAAAGTTTATTTTCTTTTTATTTTCTTTTTTATCTTTTTGAGATTCTCAATATATAGTTCAGGCTGACCTTAAACTCACTTTGTAGCCCCGGCTGGCCTCAAACTCACAGTGATCCTCCTGCCTCAGCCTCCCAAATGCTGGGATTATAGGTGTGCACCACCACACCCTGCTAGAAAAGTTTACTTATGAATTTCACACAAACTCCATAGATCATAGTACTGTAAGGAATTTATCAGTCATCACATTTAACCCTGCTGGCAAGAGCTCATTTCATGGCTTCACTTACAAGTTAATTGGGAGGGATCCTCCTGACCTAGGGCATCTGGTAATGAGGACCCCACTGGCCAAAGTAAGGGAACACTGGGATTGTTTTATATGTCAGCCCACTCACTCATTCCTTCACTCATTCATTCATTCATTGATTCCTTCAGTTTGAAGACTATGCAACTGTCACAAAATAAACTACTTGGCTCCAAAAATTGTAACTATTTTAAAATTCATGCATATTTGTGAGAGCTAGCTGAGACTAAAATGACCTATTTAAGTTAATGGTTAAGTGAAAGCTCATTGGAAACTCTCTTGGGGAATCCGTTACTTTTCTGTATTTTGACTATGTCATGACACTCATTTTTTCCTATGATTTGGTGCTACTCTTTCCTCTCACATTTCTCCTCCATTTGTTCTTCCTAGAATCAGCTGATCTTTTCTCTAAGCATTACTATTTCAATTTTAAGACAGCACTTAAATATTTGTTCCTGTTTACACCAAGACCTCACTCAACACCTTTTCACAGAGCCCTTTGGGAGCAGGCTGACAACTGTTAAATACAAGGATTAGAAGTATTTGGTCAAGGGGCCAGGGATTTAGCTCAGCAGGTATAAGCACCTGCCTGGCAAGCACAAGGTCATGAGTTCAATCCCTGGTACCAGAAAAAGAAAAAAAAAAAAAAAAGCCACCCCTCATGCCATCCAAAAAACTAGCAATAGGAAAACCAAGATGCTGCACAGACTTCTAGTGTTAAGACATTATTAAAAAATCAGAAAAAAAGGAAAAGGCTCCATGCATAATGAAAGAATCTGTTCTTGCTTACCATAAACAGTCTGGGGAAAGAGGGAAGGAATCAGTGGCTAGCTGAAAATCTGATAGGTACTTTTAATTACACTGGTCAGAATTTTTAAAAGTGTTAAAAGTACATGTATGCATACATGCATATTAATATATGGTGTGTGTGTGTGTGTGTGTGTGTGTGTGTGTCTATATCTATTTGTGTGTGTGTGGTGCTGGGGACTGAGCCTGGTACTTTCATACTGAACTGTATCCCTGACCCATTTTATATTTCTTGATTCTGACACAAGTCTCTCTAAGTTGCCCAGGCTGGGCTTGAACTTGTGATCCTCCCACCTTGGCTTCCTCAGAATGCTAAGACTACAAGTGAGCACACCACACTGAGCTTCCTATAAGTATTCTTTAATTTTACAAAATAAAATAAAAATATTACCACCAATTTTTAAGTTTCATGTTAAGCTTTCTGACTTCCATATTCCAGCTAAAACCCAAAACCTTTTTTTTCCTTTGGTGTTTTTAGTGTTTTTTTGGTGTCTTTGGAGGCCCAGACTAGCCTCCAAAATTGCTGAGATCCTCCTGCCTCGGCCTCACAAGGACTAAGATTACAGGGATGCACTAACACAACCAGCTGTGAAACTCCTCAGGATCAAGCTCAACTTCACATAAATCAAGGCTTAATGACATGTAGGTAAGAAAACATAGTTTATGGGCTTACCTACTAAAAATATATTTTGTTACCCGCATTCATTCAATAAACTTAACAGTTTTTCTCTATTATTTTTTCATTTAAAGTTAATGCTTCCCATAGAGAGGGCTTCCCTTCCTTTACTGTCTGCCTGAGAAAAGCACAGCACATGAAGAGAGAAGAGTAACTCAAGCTATGATCTCAATGTTGAAAATGTCATTTCCCGGCAAGTATTTTCAAAATGCATTTAGAGGAATCTTAAAGGAGCTTTCACTGTATGAATTTTTTTGTAAAGACTTATTATTTTGGGGAAAAACCTTTTATAAAAGTTGCCCAATATCAATACTCATAATACATGGGAAACTGATGTGCCTCTAGCTCTTACGGAAGACAAAGATATCTTTAAAAACAGCTTTTGTCCTATTTTCAGTATTTAACCTAAACAGTCTGATAGTGGACTGCTCAGGTATGAAAGTTCTCCCTCCAAGCTCATGAGATTTTTCTCTCCCAACTCAGCACTCAGCCCCAACTCTCCCTGGCTGCCTCACCAGCTGGAAGGTGAGCTCCACTGTTTCATGGACAAAAATTAAGAATTCCCTCCATCCTGGGCCAGGGATTTAGCTCAGTGGCATAAGCACCTGCCTGCCAAGTGTGAGGTCACGAGTTCGATCCCCAGTACTGCAAAAAAAAAAAAAACAATTCCCTGCATCCGATAATTCTGTATTTCATTTTCCTAAAACAGTGCGGGGATTTCCTTAAGTCATGTTCAACTTCATCTCATCAGGCTTGAGTTATTTCATCGGTCCTCATCCTTGCTCCAATCTCGACGCTCCAATCTCAGGACAAGGAGACTCCTAAGATGAATTAATAAATTTGTCGTGGTTTATACAGCAAGTTCTGATAGTACTAGGATCCAGCTCTGAGTATGCTGATGAGACCAAGGATCCACAACCTGAATAAAGTCATCAATTACAAAGTGCCTGATTAAAGTCAGATAAGCATTTATCTGGTAAAAGCTTTGGTCATTTTTGGCAAATTTCCACAAACCGTATTGGTAGTTAAATGTTGGCCTAATTTGTTTCCAGGATTTAAAATAAAGCGGCTCAAAGAATGTTTCAAAATTTTTGAGATAAGCAAAGTTAAATCTATTTCTTTACTGCAGAATTTTTCACATAGCCTTGAAAATATAACATGTATTCACAACACCAAAGGACAACACAATGTCCCAAATTTCCCAACACCTGAGACCACTGAAATCGTTTTCACAGCATGCACTATCTCCCAGAATTTGGTGAAGAACTAGTTTGTTAATCACAGGACTAACAAGATACACATGGAAAATATTTCCGCTCATCACAATATTTCCAGAAGCAGAACTTCATATATATATATATATATATATATATATATATATATATATCCTCATTAGCAATTGTTCAGACTCCAGTTTGCTTATCTATCTTAGTGTTGAAGACTAATGCACTGATTTACTAGTGAATTTCATCTTTAAAGAGGAAAAATGATTTCCTTCACTTTAAGATACCTTAAATCAGCAAACTAGAGCAAACTCTACAGGATACTGGCAAGAAAGGAATGGTAAAGCCATAGGCCCCAAAGAGGCGCCCCCTTGAGGCTGGGAGAATGATAGGCAACATCACCCTCTGCAGGTGAGGAGGAATCCCAGGTCAGAATTCAATGGGTTACCTATCAAGCTACCCCAATTCACTTAGTCACCAACAAATTTTTAAAGTTTATATGGATATTTAAACTTTAAAATGGAATTCCAGAATGAAAGATTAAGAATAAGATTTGAGGTAATAAGATTTGAGAAACATGTGTTCTAGGTTGGGATAATTTCTGATTCAAAGAATACCTCAATCAACCCAGACAGCCAATCAAATCCAGACAGCCAATTTGAAAATGTTGGGTAATTCAACATTTGTAACATTTTGAGTCAATGCTACTATGATTCACCAGAAATACAAACTTTACACCTAGTAGATCAATTTGGAGAGATGCTCTGAAGGACATTTTTATTTAATACCAGGCATCCATGCAAACCCAAAGACAGATATTTACTGGAATGAGAAAATGCAAAACTAGTGAAAATATTGAAAATGTCAGTACATTTTGTGGCACATAAACTGAGCATTAGCTAATTTTGATGATTGCTTTCTCCTGAGATACTGCCAATATTGCCAGCAACAGATGCTGTTACTGAAAATGGTAATTATTATAGGTCCTAGACACCATCTAGCCTGCTCTGTCTTTCTCTTTCTCTTTGTTGGTTTCTATCAGCAATTACATCTGTGTATGTGTAAACCACAGATGATTTGAAGTTATTATTTTGTGTAGGATGATGTCACCACACAACGATAACAAGAGATCAGTTCTATTATTTCCCAATGTCAAATACTTTTATCAATAGTACTGAATACAATCAAGTTCATTTATGATCAAAGTCACCATGTTGCCACAGTTCAGCTCAATGGAGGCACAACCAGATTGATTTCCATTAGGTTTTAATAAGCAAATAAAATGTTAAAACATGAAAAAAATTACAAACTATATTCCATAATATCCAGAGTCATTGCAGCATAAATTTAAGCACAACTAAAACAAATGTACAGTTTGAAAATTATTCTTTTTAGCAACTCATAAAGAAAAACATTTACAAAAAAGCTAAGAACTATTCAAAATGAGAAAAAGCTACTGAATCCTTGAAATGATTTTTTTGCTCAACTTCTAAATATCCTAGAGATGAAGAAACAAACCGCAATTACACTAACACAATCTGAAAGTAAACATTTCCTCCTCTATCTGCAGTGTTAAACTCGGCTGATATAAAAGATGCAAAGGAAAAATTAAGGGCGGTACACACTGAAGTTAAAGAACTCTGAGATGAGTTGCAGGAACTACAAGATTGTAACCTTTCAAAGTAGAAATGACACAATGAATAGAATATTGATTCATTTCTAAGTAATTTTCTACAAGTAATTGACAGGTTATCTCTTGCCAAAGTAGATGATAAAAGTTACTGAGTCCCAATGAAAGAAGAGTGGAAAAAGATCTGGAATTGGGATTTAATAATATCACAGCAAATAAGCTCTATTATCAATGCCCTGTGCAATAAACTGACCATTATATTCTATTCTTAATCATTTCACTAAATATTGAGTAATTATTATGTGTCAAAGCTGGGCAACAAGAGCTGTGGTTGTCAGGGAGGAACAAGCTATTGTCAGGTGTTCTATAAAATTTTCATGCCTACAGAATTTATTTTTATTACAAATCTTGTATGTTGCCATTTTGGATATAACTATCAGAAAATAATGACAAGCTGAATTAAGTGCTATGAGTTGGTCCCAAGGCCCAAAAACCAAGAGGTAATGCAAAGCCAGTGCCAGAGAGAGATCTTTGTTCCCAGAGAACTGGAAAAACATTTTCAGAACAGCGAGCTTTACTCAATAGCAACAGGGAGTTTTACAGAAGCCAAGAGTAGACTATGATGACTGGATCCTTCCAAAAACATGTAAAAGACTAGGCTCATCTAAAATATTTGCAGACTTTAGTAATTTTATATTTTGATTTTTAAAGCTATCAAACATGCTATCAAATTCCAATCTTCAATGCTAAATATACCACACACTATACTAGGGAGACACATAGCAGAAAAGGTAAGTTCTCATAACATGAAGAATATACCGTTTGTAGAAAAATACTAAGTTGTTTGTACAAAGCTCCTGAGTGAAAAAAAAAAAAAAGCCTGTGTCTAGAGAGCTATTATAGGTTTTATGAAATGTTACAATAAGAAGCAATTTTTAGTTCTTTAAACTCTTACAATCAGCTCATTGATGATGGAAAGCAAGATCATTCATAACTGGGTAGAAGTTAACTCTCTTCATACATGTTTTCCCTCATAATCCCATTTGGTCCTTCTGGAAAACACTTAAAAGGTCCAATTACAATACCTATCTTGTGTATTGGTAGGCGCTGTGCTGGGTAGGACCTTATCATGAAGGTCTATCAATAGACAGCTCTCAGAGACATGAATTACTGTTTCCATTGCACAGATGTGGAATGCAGAGCTCATTCTCTGACAATGACAAAGAATTCAAAACAGTCAAGAAGTGAAATTATAAGAAACAAACAAGAAACAAAGATGCGAAGGTAGAAATAAAGCATATTCTGGAAAGCCTGATATTTCTACCACACTCTACACGCCACTTCTGTTTCCAGAGTGCACCAGAGCTTTTTGGAATTAATTAAATATTTTTAAAAAGTGAATTCACTATAAATTATACATTATTTGTATAATGCCATTTTGGTAACTTCTGCCTCAACTTTGGGAATTAATGAAGATATCTGTCATGTAAAATGCTTAACAAGCCAGTGCAATGTCTGATTTTTTACATAAGATGTCAAAACTTTTTACTGTAGAAACTAAGACTTGCTATTTTTCTCCCAAATACTTAGGAAACAATATACTTCATAACTTCAATAACAGAATTATTTCCTAAGTAATTTATTTTCCTTTACCATCAAATACATGATCACAAAATGTTGAACAACAAACAGATACATGCTACCCCAAAGGAAATTAGAAATTCGTTATAAAGGGCCAATAAACATAAGAAAAAATTATTACAAGTAACAAATGATTGCAATATAAAATCTCAAATTGATAAAGATTTCAAAATTACAAAATTTAAAGTTAACAATAATATAGCAATGTCAGTATTCTTACTCATTCTAGAGGTTTGTGTTTGTACAGCCTTTTTACAAAGTGAGCTGGCAGTGTGCAAGTTTTGATCAGCAGTGCCACTTACAGAAGCAAATTCTAACAAAGACAAATACATTCTAATCTATTACAAAAAGCTATCATCAATTATAAAAAGTGATTTATAATCTAAAGAAATCCAATGCAGCATTATAAAATCCAAATCAAAAGAGAATTATTTTCCAATACACAAAACACAGTGGAATATGTACTATTGCTATAAAAAAACATGATTTTTCAAATAAAGAAATATAAAATATGCTCATAAAATAAAGAAAAAACAAAAAAAATCAAGAAAGCAAAGGCATAATACAAAATATTATTTCAAATGTATAAAAATGTTTTACATACACATATGTAAAGAATAGAGAAATGGAATAAAGTAAGATGTTAATATTTCCTTCTGAGTAGCAAAGTTAAACTTCACTATCTTCTTCCCTATCTGTGAGCCTTTACAAAACAAGTACTTTCTTTTTAGTATAATGTAAATACAATTGGTGGGAGGGGTTAACCAGGGATGGAACTCAGGATCTCACACTTGCCAGGCAGGCGCTTGTTATATCCTTGTTAAAATGTAAATGCTATTTTAAAACACTAATGGAATCTATTTAAATCTGGCAAACAAAATTAAAATTAAAAATTATTTTCGGTGCATTCATTTCAAAAGCTGTCATACTTCTTTGATAGTATAAGCCAGAGACTTTTTTTTTAACTGTCCTGGGAATCGAACCCAGGACCTTTTCACTGAGCTACAGCCTCATATTTTTACCTTACATTTTTATTTGGAGATAAGAGTTTTGCTAAATTACTAAGTTCCCCAGTCTGGGCTGGAACTTGTGTGACTCAGAGTAACAAATAATCAGGAATTACAGACATGGGTTATCACACTCAGCTCAGAAGTTTCTCTAAAAAAAGCAATTTTCATACCTTAGAGAAACCAATAGATAAAAACTAAGGCCAGCACAGTGAAGTGACATACCCATTTTACTCACTGCACAAGTAAAGATGTGTCAGAAAGAACACTCCTCCACTCCAGCTTCTTTCACTACCCCTCACTGCCTTACAAGCACCTTAATTCTTTAGTTAACACCTAAAAGATTTTATGCCATGTAAAATAGTATCATGGGGCTGGGAGCATAGCTCAGTTGCAGAGCACTTACTTCAAACAGGAAGCCCTTGGTTCAATTCCCAGCACTACACACACACACACACACACACACAAAGTAACAGCATAAAGAACTATTTAAATGAGGAGCTCCCTTACCGCCTTCTAGCCCTAATAACACCCCCATATCGCTGATCAAAACCCCACTTTCCCATGCATATCTGTACTCAACAGCTATATATCAGAAAATATAGGATGTGTCTAATTCCTGGTCTTCAATATCTGACCTTTATTAATGAAGAAAACATTTTACTGCTCTACACAGTGTTTTGAGACTTCTCTGAGGTTTCACCTATACTTCAAGAAATACTTGTTAATTTTTATTTAATTAAAAGAGCAGAGAGGTTAATCAAGAGCAATTCATCAAGCACACAAACTAGATGTAGAAATAGATACATTTGAAAATCCTCCAACAACTTTTTTGACTTATTTCTAGTCTGGTAAGATGACATTTTAATTCATTCCTGGAAATTACTATAAAATGTGTTGTTCCACGTAATTTTAGTAAATAAGTACAACTTCATGTTTCAAAGATTACAATTTCTAAGGAGAAAATTCAGTTTATCTGGCAATGTGGAAAGGCTGGATATATAATGAGGCATAAAATAGAATGACATAAAAGCTTAGAAGCAACAAGAACATGTGTCCTGAAGGAACCACACCAAATGCGATTAAGTCAAATTAGTGGCTGTAAGTAACAAAGAAATGAGAAAAACAAGCCAAGAAGATACAAACATGAATGAGTGTTTCAGCAACTTACTATTAATAAGTCATTCCTTTTACAAAGTTGATATACCTTTTGCTAGATAAAGGTCAGGAAAACTCCAGCATTTAAGAACTGAATCTTGGTAAGGTTCTATTTGTCTTGATAAATGAAACAGACATAAGGAAAGTATCAACACTGAATAAACAAATACATGATAAACAGCCCCCAAGTGTAACCCAGTAGAAATTATCACTTTCAAGCAGAATTTGGAAAATCTTATTAAACAGAAGTACAAACCAAACTTTCATATTATATTGAATTTTAAAGAATGACTATTTTCATTTTCAAAATGGACAACTTCCTTTTTACTCTCTAAGGAATTAGCAGTGTATAATAATGGAGGATATCAAAAGTACATATTTGATGCTTTGGGAAGTCATGCACTTTATAGGAAGCATCTATGCAGCTCTGGTGAAAGAAAAAAGTCTTAAAATGTCTTTCGTTTAAATTTAAACGAGCCCAAAGAATGAAAGCTACAGATTCACTCAGTAAGTGTTTACCACCAAGCAAATGAAGTCACTTTTAAAGTATTTTGCATCTGTCACCATCTTATTTTGAAATGTGCAGAATACACAAAGAGGTTAGTGGAAGTTCTTTATGATTCTCAACAGTTAAGTTTACAAAATATTAAGTAATCTAATTATTATGGTGGAGTAATTGTTACTTTCACGTTTTATCATGAAAATATTCAATCATATAAAATAACTGAATGAATATTATGTTAAATATGCACATACTGATATCCAGATTCACCAACTTTTAAGTTGCTACCATGTTTCATCTTAGAGATACAATTATGTATTTATTTTTTTAGAACCATCTTCAACTAACTTATCCATGCCAACTACCTGATGCGTTTGATGGCAACGCTTCATCTCAGAAACCAATAAATTATGCTTTTGCAGGACAGTATCGTAAAATGCAAAAACTAACAGACTTCTCATCAACGTGGACTGCCACTGCCACTAATCATACACCAATGTCAGATCATGTAGCCCTCAAAGATTCCGGTTCCTCAACTTTAAAAACATGAAGAGACTGCACTTGGAAATATCCAAAATCACAAGGTGTTGTTCTTTGTCATTTCAGTGCTCGTAAGAGAACTCTATGTACTGTTCGTGCTCCATTCAGTCTGAATATGGAGCTCCATAAAGAGGAGGAACAGGAAAGCAACCTGGCTGGTGACAGACTGCGACCTTCACCCCACTACTGCCAATGCCCATCTATAAACTACTCCTGCGTTTACAGTAAGGCAGACTTTGGCACAAGCATACTATTGAATTATTAAAATGTCTAGTGAAGTATCGATTCTCAAACACATGTGACTTCCTGAAATATTGGTTTCTATTATACAGTTTCTCAAATCTTTCACTAGCTTCCTATCAAGCTCTACAGCTTTTAGAAACAAGCACAATAGGTTATTAGACTTCCATTAGAAGCATCTTTCCTTCCATACCACACTACAGTGACAGGCTATGTAATGAAGCAAGGCAGCTTTGCTCTAAGAATTAATGCAAAACAACACACTCCTAAGGCCATTAATTCAGGCTCTTCACTTCCTACCAAAGCCTCACACTCACTCTACATTATGCAAAATTTACCAGAGAATTACTAGAATGTTATTCCTGAAATTCAAGGAATAGCTTCCTCAAGTTTTCCTACGTGTTACATGTGCTCACCTAAGATTACTAATGCACACAGTTTAAACACCACCACTGCCCTAATTTTGGATTGAACACAGATTTGAGAGCATTTCCTTTGACTAGATACTATAGCCGCAGGGGCCATTAGCCCTGCTCGGAGATGTAATCCTTTTTATCAGCCCCAATTTGAATCTAAATTCTTTGGAAAGACAAGTAGGGTTTTACTGGCAGAGAAATCCACCTAATATGAAAGTTGGCTGTGTGCCCCAGGAAAGAGAAAAACAAACTGACCCTGCACTGCAGAAGATGCAAGGTAGTTCCCATTCGACATTCTGCCACCTAACTTGGGACAAGCAGAGGCTTTTAATCAGTATGTTCTTCCACTACTTCCAAAAAGTATTCTAGCAGCAAACTGTGGCAAAAGAATAGAGAGGTAAATGTCACTGTTCTGTTTAAAGAAAAAGAAATTATGGAAAATTCAATGTTTCAGTTTTAGCAGTTCTGTAACTGCAGAGCCAATTCATAAACATGAGCTCAGTGGCACTCTAGTAACTTTCTGCTTTCTGCCATTCTGCCATTTCTGTCTGCATTTTAAAACAACTGAGGATTCACCCTTGACATGTGCACTGCAGAAGATTAAACAGAAAGTTTGTGAAATCTAGATCTCCTGATTCCTAATCCAGCATTTTTCCCTATACCCTTATTGTACTTTAATCTGAAAGTAAGATATACAGGATATATGGTTTCTAAGCCATGGAAACTATTCTCTTTGTTGTTAACAGTTAAAACTATCAGATTTTTTAAGATGAATAACTAAACTTACCACAGTAAATCAGCATGACTTTTCTATGGCTTTACCTTATACTATGGTATCAAACTCTCACTCCTAATCTAATTAACAAGAAGAAAAGACAGAAAGAGAGTTAGTAGTTGCCTAGGACTGGGAGAGGGGGTGAGAGGAAAGGGGGGCACACAGGGAAGACGGACTATGACAAAAATGTTCTAAAATTAGGTCATGGTGATGGGTGCACAATATCGTGAATAGCTAACCATCACTGATTTGTTCATCTTGAATGAATATCTCAATAAAGTTTCTTTTTAAATGGGAAAACTGGAGTCAAAGTATTTTACATTTTTGTTTTATCATACTAACATTGTAAAATGAAGGGGAAGTTGAAATTGAGTTATTAATTAAATATTTACATATATTCCATTTAAAAGATATTTCCAAAATAAAATCTGATCTCAAATTTAGTAAGTTAGCAATTTGGAAAGTAAAACAAAGAAAGAAACAGCTAATTATAATAATCACCAAAGTTATACAGAGGGCAAATTCTATAAAAATACATTTTATACACTAGATTAATGTCCTGGAAGCTTAAATATGAAATATAACTTTGTTGTGTGACCTTAGGCAGCTTCAAATCACATATTAAAACACTTTAAGAGTACAAATAAAGTTAAAGCATTTCTGCTTCATACACACAATATGGGAGCTAGTAAAATAATCTCCATAACCCCTAAAATTCTATAAATCTGTGATTTAATACTAGACTTGCACTGTGAATGCTTCAACTCTCCTTAAAATATTGTGTCATTCTCTCATCAATGAATCAGAACATGAAATTGTAACATTTTTCTCACTCTCATACCAAAATGACTTAACAGCCACAAAAAAGGAGTTCCCTATAAAGGAGCCATTCTTAAGAGTTTTGTCCTTATTTCAAAGATACAACAAACATTAAATAAATTGCATTTTTAGAACTGTCTTTTGGACATGATCTTTGTGCTTCGGTTTCTTTGATATTCACAAATATTTTCCTGTAAAAACATACTCACTTTTGGAAATGCTCAAAAGTCAAAGGTGGCTGGCATACTTAGCAGGTGATCAAAAATCAGTTCAACATTAATAAGAAGAAAATGTTTAATGAGAGGACATGCTGGCCATCTGCAGTGGCTGGCCTGCTCTGAATGCCATGCACAAACTGCAGTGTTCCCTGTCTTCCGGAATCTGTTGTCTGCTCCCAGAATTCTCTGCCTTCCTAAAATGTTCCCACGCCTTAAGATCCTTATCAGGGACAACCTTTATTCCCTGTTGTTTTCAAGTCAGAATTTAGTATCCTTTTCCTCTGTTTGAACAGCGTATAGTTTTATTTCTTTTGCCCCATGACACTTTGCACAGTACAGGGGTTCTCAGCGTCAGGAGTTCAGACAATCCTGGGATAGAATTCTCATCCCAGGCTTAGTTGGGCAAATCCTTTTACCTTGACTAGGTTTTAGTTATTTTCTATAACAGGATTTTGTTCACCTAATGACTTCACAAAATATTTTTGAGATCAACTGTGAGGGGAGGACTTAGATATTCAGACAGTTAAAGGGCATGTAAATAGGTGCCAGATATTCTGTGCCAGTCTCCCAACAGCTTACACTGTCCAGGTACACACACACCTGATTTCTGAATCCAAAGTTCCCTTTTCTTCTACCTCTTTACCTTATAAAGTTTCTCCTTATATAAAAGTAAAACTCATTGTACTAAATTTCTGTGCTAAATATTAAAAGCTTTTTTAAAAGGCTATTAGGAGAGAGAAGAGGGAGAGGGGAAGTAGGATCAAGATGTGATATGAACATGTGCCGATTCCTCGTGATGAATATATTTATGTATATAAATACAAACTAATAAGAAACTTAAAAGGTTATCATTATTGTAGACTTATTCCAAGGACACCATACTCAGATGTTTTAGGGTGAATTTATGCCCAAAATGAATGGCATCTTTTGATTCTCTTCTAAGCAAACGTTTGGTTTTCCTCCTGCATCTGACACAGTAAAAGTGACTGTGTTACACTATGTTTAGTTTCTAGGAGCAGGACAGGCCTTTTCAAAAATCCTAATATGTGAAGTACATTAGCACTGCATCAGCTCCATGCTTGGTTACCTAAAATTTAAGTATAGTACTACCTGGAAACCTAATTGATAGTTTAGAGGAGCCTTATAATTTGAGACCGCTCATTTCACGTGACATTCTGACACAAGTCCACTGGTTCTGGAAAGGCCTGGACTTCCTCAGACAGAGCTGCAAAGCAACAAGGAAAGCTAGGAAGGCCACTTTCTCCTTCTCTGTGGAGATGGCCCGGGCTGCATCTCAGACCCACAGAGTCAGTTAGCAGGGCACGAATGTTTCAGAAAGGTTCCCAGGTGACATGAACTTCCTCGGCGAAACAGGGGGACACTTGATACTGAATAGAAAGAGTAATGAAAACACTAACATTTCCAAGGGACAGGAGGCTGGGATGAGCACATCACAAGGTCATCTGGACCCAACAACCGCCGTGGGCAAACAGTCATGCTCTCGGTGAGAACCACGGACACTAAAACCCCCTTTCCTAAAAACAAAGGGGAGGTGAGACACAAGTCAGCTAAGTGAGTTCTTCAGGGTGGTATAACTGCTAAGTTGGCAGAGCTTCCATACACTCTTACTCTGGAGTCGCATCAACTCTCCTAGTCACTGAAATTCTTCACAGATGTACACAATACTCACTGTCAACTAAAATAATTCAGAATAAAAGCAAATCTAAAAAAAATTTATACTTTAAAAAATTCTTGAGAACAACTTAGGTGAATTCCCTTTTTTTTTAACATGGATATCATATTGCTTCATTTTGTTCCTTTGACCTCACATTTTATGTAAGAGCCATACATGTTCTATGAATTGAACTGGAAAAAAATTCTTATTAAAAAAGGTCCAGTGTAGATTCTTTTTACATTTAATTTTTTAAGGAGTTATTATGTGCTTTAAAATATGATGATTTAAAAATTACATTTGGACATGGGGAATTAGGTTCAGTGAATACATAATTCAATACTTGTGGCATTGAGACTCTAACTAAATTATGAATCAAAAACCAGAACTCACTATATTAATTTGCATTAAAATGAACCAATTCATCCTCTTTATAAAACTGCAAAATAAATCCATTTTTAAAAAGCATTCAGATTACAAGTTTAAACTAGAATAAAATCTTTGTTCTCTTAAAATTATGAAGCCAGAATTTGACATCAAAATAGTTTTGAAAAGAAATGATTTCACTGCGTTTAAACTTCTGAGAGAAAACAAGTACCTATCAAGCCCCAAAACTGTCAGCAATAAAATATCCATTTCACAAGATTTTTGCTTATCTGCGCAATGAAATGGTTGAAGCAGAGGATTTCCAATATCTTCTCGCACCTCAGGATTCCACAAGGTTATTTTTCAACTGTCTTAGACAATGAAATACACATGGTGACACATTAGAATAAAACAATATGGTATCTACTATTTAATGTGACATTTCTTGTTTACCTTCTATATTGCAAGGCTCATTATACAGTGACACCTCTGTTCTCAAATGGCACTGAGCTCAAACTTGCCACTACTGGCAAAGCAAAGTTTGAAAAAAATATCTGCTTGAGGTTTGTAACTTTGCTCAATAATCAACTGAAAATCCAACTTGAAAAAACCTGTACAGGCAACAGTGAGTCTTGAATCGCACCTCACTGCAGGCACAAAGGGGTGACATCTGAGTCTAAGTTCCACTCTCATCTAGACAACATAGTGCTTGTGTTAGTGAGTTGAAACATTCATCATTGTGCTTTTTTAATGCACTTTATTTGTGTAACATATCATAACCATAACTGCAAAGAAAGTTAGTGATACCAGCAGTAAAGCTGAGAGGAAAACCGTGAGAACTACAATACTGTTAATGAAAGAAATCACTGTATAAATCATTAAAAGTCCTGGGAAAATGAATTTATAAGTGTATTTTGGGGGCCTCAGAACTAATTATGTGGTTTTTCTTTTTTTTTTAACTGTAAACATCACCTTTATTAATACTTAAATACAGTTCTTTAAACAAAGCAAAAAAAATACTAAGAATTATAAAAATTGTGAGAATATGAACCTTATCATTGATAAGAAGTACACATTTTTAAAGATTTAAGGCCAGTAAATGTATAAATTGAGGGAGATGAGAAAAATGCTGACGAGATTATTTGAATTGTCCTCTTCCCAAAAAAAATACACAAATTAGGAATAAATTGAGTTAACAACCTAGATATCACTGTAGACCAGTTTTATTCCTAAAACTATCTGAAATGCAGTGCAGACACTAGACCTGAAATTGAAAACCCATGTTTACCACAAACTGCCACATACCAGTTGGGGGCGCTCTGGTATATTCATTTACCCGTAGAGTTTAAAAAGCTGTTTCTCTTTTTGTTAAATGGGTATTGTGGTTTATCTCCAGATGTCTCCCAACAGCCTCATGTGCACACAGGCAAGGCTTCCAGAAGGTGACTGACTCACAGGGTGCCACAGCTGACTAGCTGTTGGGAGGTGGGGTATGGTCAGAAGAGGTGGGTCAGTGGGCGCATGACCTGGAAGTGCATGTCTCCCTGGCTCCTCCCTTCTCCCTCTGCTTCCTGGCCACCATGACAGGAGCAGTCTTACTGCACAGGCCTTTATAGTGCTCTTCCGGACACAGATGGCTATAGACTGATAACTCTACAAATTATAAAATAAACCTCTCCTCTTTTAAATTGTGGGTGTTAGTGTTGTATCTCAGCAATGAGGAAAATGACTAAGACTAATGATGATTTGATTCCCACCTATCTCTTAAGGTTAAAGAACAATACAATCATATTAATTAATTCCATATCTTTTAATAATGCAATACATGAGAGAACACATTCTAAACCCAAAATACTAAAAATGTAAAAAGGTAAAGTTATCAGTCATCTATTAGACATTTTTCCATCATGAGAATTTCCAATATCTTACTGCTTTAATAGACCTTTTTTCTCTTAACACACTTAAAAGCAAAATAGTTGTCTTATGAAAGTAGTTCATGATTTTTCAAAATTTTATTCAAAGTTTATCATCAGACTTTCACATCAACCTATTTTTATTAAGTGTTAAAAGGCATTGTTTTTCCAAGTGAGCTTTGTTACAAATTAATCCCCTAGTATTTCACAGAACTGAACAAACTACAGGAAGAATACTGAGAAAAGGAACCCTTCGATGCACTACCTGCTTTCTGATTTCAATTATTTGGGCTCATTCACCTTGACTAGAAATATATTTTGTGAAACTGAGACACCTACAATGGAATGAAATTTTTCTGTGTTCTTCTATTTCTATAGTAGGGGCTCTACTAATTGCTTAGAGAGCTAAAAATAAACTATCAACTATATCAAGAGAAACTGGCAGTGCTCCATCAAGAGTAAGAGGATGAATAGTTAAATGTGTGTGCATTTAAAATGTGGCACTGTGCATTACATACAGTTTGGAAATTTCCATCTGAAATTTAGTAAACCTTGCCCTAGGAAAACACATTCCATCAATGTTTTCTTAAAAGTCACAATTATTAAGTAATACTTGAAAAATAAAGGAGAGCTTTGATCCATATCCAAAATGCTTCAGGACTTTGATTCCAATCTGTGTCACACTTTTAGTACCTCACTTCTGGACTCAGGTAAATAATGATATTTTGGCTGTTAGAGAACTATGCTACATGCAGTCATGCAGAATGGTATTATTTTGTAATTATATGACAAAGCATTACATCAGATCTAATTACACTGATTTTAGCTAAAACTCTTTGATAGCTTGAGTTATCTGATTAACAAAATGTGAACTAGAGAACTTAAAAAATAATTTCGATATATACAATCAGTGAAGGGGCTATAATAAGCCAGAGAGTAGAAAGCTATCTAAAATAGTGTGGTTACCTTCAGAAGGCAGAGAAAAATATCAGACAGTAACAGGTAGGGACAGAGGTATTCTCCACTTCTCTCTCAGACAGTGACCCATTTCATTCTCTGAGACATCCAGCCCTGCTGAGGGGGTACTGAAGAAAAAGAGTAGCAGAGGAAGCAATCTGCCAGCTGTTCATCCAACTCTGATGAACCACGCCTCATGGCATCACAGAATGGGTTGCAGGAAGGCAAACCCTTTGACACATGCCATCTTTCTCCATTAAATCTCACCCTTCACAAATTACCCAAACTAACCAGACCAAGAGTTTCTCATGAAACCAATGCTTCATATGATCAAGAAGGAATTCTACCTCCAGGAGAGAGGGCCATGATCCTGAGTTTCCTATGGCTCAAACAGTACCTGTGATTTGGTTATGGAGAGAAATTGAGACTCTAACCTTGAGCTATAAAAATCTCAGTATTTGGTCATGATAAAGTAAAGCTCTACTCAATGTTCTGCAGCAAAAATGCATAAATAAATTTAACTTTTAAAAAGCATGCCATTCCAAAATCATGTCATTTGCAGGAAAATGGATGAAACTAGAGGCCATCATGTTAAATGAAACAAGCTAGACTAATAAAGATAAATGTCAAATGTTTTCTTTTGAGAAATTAGATGGAAGGGAAGGGAAGGAAAGGGAA